>JBBPJS010000007.1:0-42974 GCA_038088835.1 Singerocomus rubriflavus
AGGTGGATGTAGAGGTGGAGGAAGGGTACCCGCAGGAAGTGGCGGCAGGAATGAGGACGGTGGCATGACACTCGAAAGATGCACGACGATGCGTTTAATTATGCGGCGTCGTCGTGCACGGTATCAGGTGTCGACCTGTTTCAGGATGGCGGACATTATGGCGGTCGTAACCAAGCAAGCCGTTTGAGAGGCCTTTCTAGGAAGACATGGCTGGGAGCACCGTCGGCGACGTTGATCTCGATGTGCTGCACTGCATGACATGCGTCGGCTAACCGTACAGTACACCCGACATGACATTATTATCCGAAGTAGCATACACATTCACACCATAAATACCAGAGCGAGTACCTGCACAGGCACTCACTGCTAGCCATGTCCGACCGACACATGCGATGGACTGAACCGCCGCACGAATCGCTGCCATATACTTGGTCGGCGCTCTCGTACCTGTAGTCTCCCCGTCCTCGCCCGTCCATTGTCATGTTCGTGTTCATGCTCATGTTCATACTTGGTCGGTACTGGTGGGGGATGTGTATCCGGTCGGTCTCCCGACCCATGACTCGCATGGCCACCAGGCCCACCGCCACCATACCGTCCATCTACGAGCGTAAACTCCTCGCTTGACCGCGGTCCTCGTGGCATCGAAACATGTCCAGGTCCGGGCGCATACGACGACAAGGCGTCATGCCCAGACCTCCGAGGAGGGCTGATCGCCGTGCTCGAATGTGCCTGACACCCTGCATCCGCGAGGCGCGGAGGGATGGCATGGGTCACTTCGTGATACCTCGGCGGGGGCGGTACTATAGGGGACGCATGAGTGTTGAGATTTGTCCCCGTGCCAGCCCCGGAGACTCCACCAGACGCGTGGGGTAGCGGCTGACCGTGCACGATCGTCGTCGCAGGCGACGGCCGCCGTATCAATGGAGACGGTACGCGTGGCGGTGAAGGTGGCGAAAGAAGTAGAGGGGGTGGGGGTGGTGCCTCCACCAGACCTACTTCTATGGGCATGTCAGACGACGCCACCGGGTTGGTCGTACAAGGCCAATATGTATCCTGTGGTGAGAGGACCCGGTCTTTGGGCGGAAATATCACCCCTGGAGGGGGTATGACGAAACTGCTTGGTCTCTGGGGGGTATAGAGCGCGTCCCATCGAGGACGGGCGCGTGGCGCTGGAGGGTAGTTTTGATGCTGTTGTTGTGGCACTGGGTACCCATTGACAAAACGAGGACGGGCGTCGTCGTACGGGTAGCCTTCCAAGCGCAAGGCAGGGTTATCAAGAGAAGCCGAGGAGTGCAGGGACTCGTTGTAAGCACTCCCACCCAGGCTGCCACATTCATCACTGCAGTACACCGACGCGACTTCCCAGTCGTCGTGGGCCTGGTTGTGTCGATAGACGGGTATGGTCATCGAGGGAGCACGGGAAGAGAGGTGCGGAGAATAAAAGAAGGACAATACACATGGACCAAGATATACAACAGGGTGGCAGGTGCGAGTGCCAACTTGAAGAGCGTGTGCCAGTCTTGCTCGTATACAGCAAGGGTCGAGACACGTTTTGTGGAGACGCTGGATGCCACGACGATCCGCCGTGGTTGTAATGTATCGTCGTGCGAGCGCCGCGATCGTTTGCAAGAGACCGCTTTACGATCGGAATGGGATCCGAATAAACGCCAACGGATGCCAACTTGTTCACAGGCTATCATATCCGGGGATCAAGGAGCACCTACGCTCGTCAGAGATGATACAAGCATGCATTCGCAGTTTAGACCGGATCGATAGTGGACGACAGCGTGACAAACCTATAGCCGCCTAAGCCGCCCGAATTGGACAAGTCTAGTAGCAGTATCTATGACGTTGATTTAGCTTCGCGATGGAGTGATGGGTCCCTTGATTGCTTCACACGGGAAGACAATGCGGCAGACGTGCAGTCCAAGAGCATTTATGCCATCGAATCCTGTGTTTCATGAAGGAGACCCATCGTGCCTCCGTTCACTGTCTCCTATCATCGGCTTCACCAAACGTGAATGCACTACGGGGTAAACCCTGTTCTCAATTCACTAGACTTTGTGACACATGTGAACTTGCTCTGCGATACCGACTCATTATTACTCACACAAGCCGGCCTAGCCCCACGCACGCCCGACATTCCTTCCAGCCTCCACACAGTCACCGACACTCACGCCTCCCACTCCCGCGCCCACGACTTCCATCCGGCCGTTCCATGGTTCGGATGCGAGTGTACTCTTCAGCTCTTCCATCCGTTGTGAATGACCAACGGCGTATAGGGGAATGCATCTTATATTGGTGTGAACCTTTACGAACAGGGGTGGCGGAAGGGGTCGCCCGAGTTGATGCATCAGTTCAGAAAGGAGGGCCGAGATATCAACTTGTGGAGGAGAGAACGACCCAGAGGTGTATGGACCTCCAAGCATAACAGTCATCTTGACGATGCCTAGAGTGTCCTGGGCTGCAGTCGAGGAGGAATCAAAGACACAGCCTAGAATCCCTGAACCCTTGATGGCAACATAGCCGTCTACCGGACGGGGTATGAGGTAGCCGAACCCGTCCGGGTGAAGTGGAGGCGAGGGTGACGGAAGTAGACTGAACACGAGGTTAACGACCGTCACGGAAGAGTAAGTGTTGGACGTAAGATGAGGTAGTGGTATTGTTGGAGAGAGTACTGTTCGCAATTCGGGGAGTGGAAGGGCAGAGACAACATGTGTTGGATAAAGGGTTTCTTGTGACGACGTCGTTACCTAAGAGAGAATGAGGAGGGAAACGTAACGTCGAGAAATGTAAACACCTCGAATCGGCTGTTCCTCGAATTGATGTAAAGCCCCATAATTCTTACCCCACTATACATGTGTACATTGGGTTGCGTGCGGAGGTAATTCACGAGGGCGTTCACGAGGGTGCTCATACCGTTCTGGAACGTGTAGACGGAGATATCACGCATCTTGTGCTGCAAGTCACCCAAATCGTAAGATGTATCCTCCTTCGATTGTGGACGACTGAATGCAGGCAAGGAACCAAGCAAGACAGACCCATGTCCGCGTTCTTCTGCATCCCACATCGAAGTAAAGGCAGAGCGCAAACTCAGCTTCCGAGAATCTGCAGCATATATCCCGTGGACGAGTGAGCTCCCAAACACCCGTGCAAATTCGGCACCAAATCGTCTGGTGAGGAATGCATCAACCGATTCGTCATCGACGCCCAAAGGTCTGTTTCTTCGCCTCAACGGCTCACGAAGAACAGAGGCGAGGAAGATGCGACCCAGAGACGCGTTCGAGCCCCAGAGCGAGCTGATGATCTCCAGCGGCGAAGATGGGATGCGGTGGATTCCCTGCGAGCCAGGGACATGCAGGAAGCGGTTCTTGGCGGCGGCAGCAGACTTGGGTACGGTGAGAAGCGACGGGTACAGGTTTAGGAGGTGAATCTAGTCTTCGCGGTAGCAGTCAGCGATACTGCCGAGCGAGACATAGGAGACATACCAACTCAAGGACACTGGGTGCATTGGGACGCAGCATCCGAGGACCAGCTTCGAGGAGGACTTCTACATCTTTGTGGCCAGCTAAAGTCAACTTTACCCTTTCTGAGCGGATCCAACCCCCGAATCGAGTGTCCTTGTTTATAAGGACGATAGGCGTGCTCGGGAAGCGTCGAGAAAGATGAAAGGCAGCGGACAAGCCTGTCAGACCGCCGCCAAGGACTGCTATGGAGCCTGGCAGCATATCGACCTAGAGTGACACTAATCGGGGACACCTCTAGCACCCAGTTGCTAAAAAGAGAAGGCATTTCCCACCACGTATCGAACACGTCGCCTGTGAAGCCTTTGTTGTCTCGTCCTTCTTCCCCTCATGCCGCAAAAAAAATCGGCTAAAGAGCTCCCACCAGAGCCATCCGCGTCGGTCATTGGCTCTCGTCGCGGTAGTTCCGTCTCTCCTGAAAAGCCACTTGGACCTCTGAGCATCCCAGTACCGGCCGAAGAACGTGAAACCATCAAAATCAACACCGCAAGCTCGACCGACCTGAAGAATGCATGTGACGATGCTCTGAAGCGAGTACGTGTCCCTTTGACATCCTGACAATTGTTGTACCCAACCGTGTGCAGTATCTGTCGCGTCCGAATTTGTTCAAACAGATACACCTTCATACGGACGTACGACTTACACTTGGTTGGGCAGGTGTACTCGTCGCCGCAGCCACTGGTCTCTATGGCTGGAAGGTCGAATTTGAGCAATCCAAGCCCGCAGTCTGGGCTGGTTTCATAGCGTATGTACTTTGTGAAAGGATCCTGCATCGTCCTTGTCTCTGAGTACTCTGCTTCTAGTTATGTCATCTTGACGTCCCTTCAAGCTCTCTACGCATATTTCGTCGAGGGTGATATTGTGTTTGTGGGAAGGCGCAAGACATTCTCAAAACGGATAATAACCGAGCGTATCACGATTTCCTCGCGTACCCTCCCTGTCTCTGCTTCCTCTCTCCGACCATCACCTTCAAATGCTCCTTCCTATTCATTGAATATCACCTACGTGCAGTCTACGTCAGGTGGCAAGTCGCTCCTTGCCAAGAACCGCTCCCAAGGTTCCAAAGAGTACAGCACATTCTTTGACGAAAAGGGTGTCATGGTTCAAGAAGTGTTTGAGACATGGGTAGGAGAACTCGTGGAAGGCACTATGGAGGGAAAAGCTGCTTAGATGGACATGGATGGTTCTGGGTCTACAATATTGTAGGATATCTTGGGACTCTTTAGTGTTAAGACTAGCACATGTCTCAGAATATTAATATTTGATTGACGGACGACAGAGCTGCCGAGGCGGGAATGATGGGGGTGTGATGTGCATGGCCGACTTTAGAATTAAATGAGGCACACGAGCCACATTCAGCCGAGCAACTGACAATACAAAACGCGAGGAATGCCCTATCAGGAGACGTTTGCTCTCGAGACTTGGTCTCTTGGAAAGGGCCATAGGCAGATAAAGCTGCGGGGGATGAGCAATCCAACCACCTGGAGTGAACTCACTGCCAGGTGAATAAAAGGTACAGGGCCCCGTGGTGGTGCTGCCAAGCACGAGTCTGAAAACAAAACAGTCACTCTAGTTACCATTGCGTTTTCTTCGTAGACTTGTGGTGTTACCAGGACACGCATAGGTCCTGGCCAAACAAATACAAATGTCACGTGCAAGGTTATTAGGGGCACTTAGATGTCAACGACGCCGCTTGACGTCCACCGTCACTGCGGAGTAACATCGAGAGCAAGTGCCGTTGTCGCCATGCCCCCCAAACCTGCCTCTACTACCGGCGGAAAAGCCCCTGCTTCTGGAACCGCGGCCAAGCAGCCTGCCAAAACCGTGGAGGGTGCCAAAGGCGCGAAGAAGACTGCAAAGACCGCCGCCCCATCGGCTGCTGGCGAGGAGAAGAAGAAGCGTCGAAAGGTTCGCAAGGAGACGTATTCATCTTATATTTACAAAGGTGCGATCCTCGTCAGTCGGACGATGTATTGTCCCTTTACAGTCTCTAGTTCTCAAGCAAGTTCATCCCGATACTGGTATCTCAAACAAGGCTATGGCCATCTTGAACTCCTTTGTGAATGACATTTTCGAACGTATTGCTACCGAGGCCTCTAGTATGCATATTCGTCCTCGTCGCGTCTCGTGCCTTATTTGGTCCTCTATAGAACTCGCTGCCTACTCGAAAAAGTCGACCATTTCCTCCCGCGAGATTCAGACCGCCGTACGTCTGATCCTTCCCGGCGAGCTCGCGAAACATGCAATCTCGGAAGGCACCAAGTCCGTTACCAAGGTTGGTGGTCGCTACTTTCTCGGCGCACTTGTTTGCTCACCGATCTTTCAGTTTTCCAGCTCTGCTACAAAGTAACGCGTAAATGAACAGATTTGCGTGGCCCTGGTACATGCATCGTGAGCCATTAGTTTAACAGAGCGTATGTAGTGATATATTATTTGTCACTTATGTCGGGTGTTCTCTTGTTTCGAATGGTATTTGATGTTGGAGTCCAGTCATTCGAGGGAGGTCTTTCGACATGGGATGCCGATTTCGTTTTTCGTTTGGCGTGCCTAGTAAGTGGGACCACAGTTCAACTTCACTACTCAGAGGCTGATGCCAACTACAAGATGGAATGGGAAGAGCGGGTAATTACTATCCCAATCAGTTGGACGACTTTTCTGGAAGACAACCGCACCTCCGAAACCAGCACCGGGCCGCTCGGGGCCACTCGGATAAACCACCTGATCAACCACGTATTTATTTAACATCTAGTCGCAGGTGTACCTACAACCCACAACGCAGACCATGTCGCTCACCACCCCCGCAACGAGCCTGATTTCAAAAATCGAGGTGCGTGTCCGTCCCCCCTCCATCAGTTTGAAGCCACACCGTGATATACCCTGCTACGCTTCCCAACCCAGTTCTTTCGCGTCCCTCCACGCTGGCTTTTCGTGCGTGTCGAAACCGCAGACGGGTTCATAGGATGGGGCGAATCGACCCTTGAAGGACATACCGAAGCGATCGAGGGTGCCCTTAGTGACCTTGCTTCCCGTTTCGTGCAATGGGACGCAGATGGCATCGAGGACATCTGGCAGGCAGCCTACAGAGCACGCTTCTACCGCGGTGGGCCAGTCTTGATGGTGCGTGCGCGCATCTCTCTTCTCGTGAAGCCCATCACGGATGTATGATCCGGTGAAAACGACAGTCGGCACTCTCGGGGCTGGACATTGCGCTATGGGATATCAAGGGCAAGAAGCTAGGCGTTCCTGTCTGGCAGCTGTTGGGCGGTAAAGTCCGCGATCGACTCCGAGTATATGGTTGGATCGGTGGTGACCATCCCAGCGCTGTACGCGAGGCTGCCGCAGAGCGGAAACAGCAAGGATTCACTGCAGTCAAGATGAACGCGACTGGTCAGTTCTCTTTGTATGTCATTGGTCACATTGAGCTGATTCAGGAGGGTGACGCGTAGAAGGAGTGGCATGGATCGATTCACCCAATGTCCTACAGTCAACTGTAGAACGTGTGAGAGAGGTCCATTCTCTAGGTATGGATGTTGGTGTCGACTTCCACGGACGACTTCATAAAGGGATGGCCCGTCAACTGGCAGCCCTACTCGAAAAAGAAGGCGTCTTGTTCATAGAGGGCAAGTCAGATAGATCATTGGCACCTGGGGACGCACGCTGATAATACCGCGGTGCGATGGACACAGAGCCTCTCCTCCCAACTTTTCCATCCGAGTTTGCTGACCTCGCACGTTCCATTTCCACCCCCATTGCTACTGGAGAGCGTCTGTATTCGAGACATGACTTCAGGCCATTCTTCGAGGGAAGAGCACTGGACATTGCACAACCAGACGTGCGTGTGCACCGTATGGTGACGAATGTGTTCTCACCTACCTGACCTGTTTCTTTCTACGATCGTATCCCGCTGCCCTCAGGTCTCCCACTGCGGTGGCATCTCAGAACTCGTACGGATCGCTGCACTTGCGGAAACGTACGACGTTGCCCTTGCGCCACACTGCCCATTGGGCCCCGTCGCACTTGCAGCATGTATCGCTGTTGGGGTGGCACGGCTTAACTGTGAGACCTGTACCCCTGTTTGCGATCCGACACACTAACGCACCATATCATCACTGATATCCGTGCATCTCGTCCGCAGTCTTTATTCAAGAGATGAGTTGGCAGGTAGGGTAATCCGCTATGAACATGTTGGGATACCAAACAATGTGTTATTAGATCCACTACAACAGTGAAGACGCAGACCTCTACACCTATCTCGAGGACCCGACAGTTTTCGCAGTCGAGGATGGATACGTCCAAGCACCGAGTGGTGAGCACTTATGCAGACAAATGTTGTGTCTCTGACAATCCACATCTCGTTGGTCCTGCTCACCTCCGAACTATCTCAATATTCACACCACTGCCTATCCGCATGGCAATCGTGGTTAATGATGATGTGCCCTTCCGTCCTCGATATCACATTGCCATACGCTCGACGACCAACCGCACACTGTTCCGGACCATGTTAGGCCCCGGCCTGGGAATCGTTATCAACGAGGAGCTCGTTAGGGCACGTTCGGCAATTCATGGAACACAAGACGCATGGAGAAATCCACAGTGGAGAGGCGAGGACGCAAGTCTGAGAGAATGGTAGTTACGTTGGTCCTAGTTAGCATAGTCGGAAGAGCTCGGAAAAATGATTGAAACGGGATACGAGTGAATCGTTTTTCAGAAGAACGGAGGGTCGTGTCGACAAGCGCACACTACTTGAGACTGAGGAGAGTATGTAGCGTACGTGCTCAGTGGGCCTCGCGGGGAATATAGGACTCCGCAAGTCTAAGTTGATATTGGCGCTCGGGAAAGGTGCTCGGAGCCACAGCCAACATTTCAAAATAACCACATGTTCTGGCAGGCGTACAGGCTCGGCAGGAAACGGTATGGTGACAAGCCTGTTCAGGACGGACATAAAATCGATGCATATTTCCTGTGGTTTGGCGCACCCCACTGTCCTGCCCTGCCCGTGTAGGAAGCAGTTTCATGCCCATTGTCCTTACCCTGCGAGCCGGACTCACACCTAGGTAGCTAGAAGCGGCAGGCTATACGCTCCGCCTAGTCGGATGCCCAGCTACTGGATTATTTCCTATCGCGAGAGTTGGAGCTCCACTTGGTTCACGGTTGACAAGATTGAAAACTCACCTTCGTCGCTTGATATCGCTACACATCGACTCCATCTCTACCATGACGATCGCACTCACCCAGCCCCTGACCACCCGCTACCATCGGCCCTCGTTCGGCCCTCGACTCGAAATACCGGCTACCACTGGCCCCAGGTATGGATCACGGCCTCTTCCTTCACTTCCGGCCGAAATTCACCTCGAAATCATCGACATCATTGCGCATCGCGTGCCCCGGATACCGTGCCAAGACGAACCCTACAACACTGCAGACCTCGACACCCTCTCTGCGTGTGCGCTCGTATGCAAGCTCTGGCTCAACACTGCGAGAATGAGGATATGGGCTGGTGTGCGGCTGAATGGCCGAAGCAAGTCCATAATATTTGTCCGATTATTACGTGCATATGCGCGTGATCCAGGCGATAACTTGCCAGCATGGACTATCCCTAGCCCTGGGCGTTACGTTACACACTTGTCCATTCGAGAGACGCGCGGTAGCTCCTGGGATCCAAAGTGGCTTGACGATGCCCTTCCGTATCTTGCGGCACATCTCCCGCACATCAAAAGCCTTGAGATGGAACACGTTGACTGGAACTACCTCTCTTCCCGATCGTGTATAGCTTGTCTCCAGGCGGTTCAAGCACGCGAAGAATCTGACATTGCGCGGATTCGCATTCCACACGACAAGAGACATGTTTGGCTTCCTCGGAGAATTCACAGAATTGGAGGTGCTCACTCTCGATGGGGTGCACTGTGTCAAGAGAAATACGTGGACATGGCCCCTCGATTCTGTAGGAAACGGGGAGAGAGCTATCAAGCCACTTCCAGAAAATCTTAAAGAAGTAGGGTTGAGAAGTGTGCCTATGGAACCCGTCTTGGAGTGGATCATGAAGGGTTCCAATTACCAAGGCCAAGTGAGAAGGCCCGTGCCCAAAATCCAAAGCGTTAGAATGGGAGGGGTGGGTGTGTCGGAGGCTAACGTCGTTGGGAGGTTTCTGAGGGAAGTGGGAGATAGTTTGAGGAAGGTATATATCGGATTTGAAACTGATTTCGCGGAGACGGGGGGTGAGTGTCGAATGGTGATGTCTGTTAGATGCTGACTAACACGAACGACGTGGAGATGCCCTGGTGAGGGAAATGGAACTCGCCAAAAACACAAATCTAGAAGAGTTCCACATCTTTGGGCTTGTCATTCCATCTCCACCGCCAGTGGACCCGTTTGAACAAGAGCCGCCGCCGCAACGAGCGCTTGAAGCTCTCACATTTCTCCTTTCTCAAATCCATTCGCGGATGCGCGTACTATCACTTGCATTGTACCCCGCAGATCTGCGTGCGATATCCACAATTGATTTTGAAGGGCTCACCAAGGTGTTTGAGAAGTGCATATGGTCATGTCTCGACGAAGTGCG
Source organism: Singerocomus rubriflavus (assembly GCA_038088835.1). Classification (NCBI taxonomy): domain Eukaryota; kingdom Fungi; phylum Basidiomycota; class Agaricomycetes; order Boletales; family Boletaceae; genus Singerocomus; species Singerocomus rubriflavus. The sequence continues at coordinate 10,084 of JBBPJS010000007.1, forward strand.
GGTGGTGATATCGAACAAGGGTGATTATAGACTCGGCAAGGTCGTTAGCGAGCGCTTGGAGGTGTTGCACGAGCGAGGAGTATTGAGGGTCAACATTGGTTTTGACGAACGAGAGGTCCTGTAATAGCCGAAGTTAATAAATTTGCATTCCCACGCTCAAACCTCTTTGTTCTTCCTCACCACCATGGCGGATGCAGGTAAAGATCCACACCACTCGTCTGATTACTCTCTAGTATTGATTTAAATTCGTCTTAGGTTTCTTCAAGGGCACTTCTGCCGACCAAGACAGGCGTTTCTCTGACAAGGAACTCAAGCTACTCAAGACGATGAAGTTCCCTCCGGAGTTCGACAAAAAGGTGTGTCATTTGTGTCCTTGTAGACTGACGTGTTCGACACTTTCCCTATTTTCTTAGGTGGACATGAAAAAAGTAAATCTACAGGTCATCAAGCCATGGGTTGCTAAAAAAGTCACCGAGCTCGTTGGGATTGAAGACGAGCTCGTTGCTGAGTATGCCATGGGGTTACTTGAGGACCCGAATCACACCGTAAGTGTTGTGCGCTGTTTTTACTGATTATCTTTGATTTCACTTCTGGACGTGGCACAGACCCCGGACCCCAAAAAGATGCAAATTAACCTGACTGGCTTCCTTACGTCTTCTACTCCCGCCTTTATGACGGCCCTCTGGAGTCTTTTACTCGAGGCACAGGACTCACCTGCTGGTGTCCCAAAGACATTTGTAGAGGAAAAAAAGGAAGAAATGCGCAAGGCAAGGGAGAGCGACCAACGTGCATTCGGTGAAAGAGATCGCAGGTCTAGATTAGACGAGATTCGTGAGAATGAAAGAGCTGAACGTGGAGACCGTGGTGGCAGGGGTAGAGGTAGAGGTAGGGGCCGTGGTCGCGGTGGCTTCGAAGGCGGTGGGAGAAATCGAGACAATGGCTGGGGTGGGCGTAGTGGTGGTGGTGGTGGTGGTGGAGTGTGTCCTTTTTCCCTTGATATTCAAGTCCACATCAACTAACTACATCTTTCTATTAGCGTCAGAGTCGTCGGTTTTCCTCGCGTTCCCCACCACCGCAACGTCGTCGCTCACCGTCCGGATCACCGTTTGATGCACGCAGTTCTCGCTCACCACCCCCGCCTTCCAACCGGCGTTCTCGTACGCCTGTTGGCAGGCGACCATCACGCACACCTCAGAGGTATATTTCGCCACCAGCCCGTCGTTCTCGATCCCGCTCCCTCCCTCAGCGCTCACGCCGTCGATACAGCCCTTCTCCTTCCCTTCACAGACGCCACCGCTCTCCCTCCATAATCCCGTCTAGAGGTGGTTCTCGATCCCGATCCCGGTCCCGATCTCCTCCCCTCCCTAGAAGGCGAAGACGCTCTCCATCCCGCTCTCGTTCCCCCCCAAGAAGGTACAATGGTGGTAAAGACAGACGCCGTGATAGTCGGAGCCCTCCACCGCGGAGGCGTCGTTATTCCCGATCTTTAACACCACCTTCCAGTCGTTCACCCTCACCGCCGCCTCGCTATGGTCGTCGCCGAAGCCCAAGTCTCAGAGGTGGTCGCAAAGGTGGGCGAGATAGTTCATCTCGTTCTCGTTCGCCACCGCCACCGCGTCGTCGAGATTCTAGGGAACGTAATCGTGCAATAGAGGAAGTCCGTGTAGCACGACGAAGCACATCCCCCACCGCGATGGACATCGACAGGACAGACACCCGTTCCAGGGCACTCGATTCAGACCTCCCTCAAAACTCACGGGGTGAACTGAAGATTAAAGGTCAAGCAAACGCCCGGAAGTCGAAATGGGAGGACGAAGAAATGCAGGTCGGTGATCTTCTATTTGTAGCACTCGTTTGTTGAGTTTTATCTCATCGGAGTAGGGCCAGCGCGCCAAGGACAATGATGTTGATGCGAAACAAGAGTTGGAAAAACGCGAAAATGAGTTGAAGGAGCGAGCCCTGAGGAACAAAGTAATCAGGACCAGAAAGAATAGTGGTAGCATCAGTGCTACATTTGGTTGAGCTAACTTCCGTGTGTGTGGCCGGTATCTTTCTGTGTTCTCCACCATGTCATATCGCCACTGATCGCTACGTGTGACCTCGTTTCTCGAGGTATCAGGACCAGTTGAAAGACAGACATCTTCTCTCTTGGCTGGCGAGCTCTTTTGATATGTTTTTCTCTCTTCTTTACCCGTTGCTTGTTTACTCAAGTGCATATACAATTTGTAGCTGCTTCGGTGACCCCCTCCTCTACCAGTGCTTGTCGATTACTGCCCCCCAAATAAACTATGTTTCCTGACTATTGCGGTATTTTGACTGACGTCGTATGATTACAGAACCATCAAGCGCGACCTTGTGATACCTTTCTTTACCCCACTTCTCGGTGATTGATGACTACAATAACCATATCGAGCTAGGAACTTATCGCCACAAGGAATATCGGATCATACGGTTGACTCTTTAGGTACATTGGCAAGCAAAATATTATTTGCTCAGGGTCATTACAGTGAATAGTACTAGTTGGAGGTTGGCCTCTTGGTAGACCCCATGAACTGATGACGATTCCCCGATGGCCAAGATATATTTTTCTGCGACCAATCTATTGCGACGATTAAAGGAATTCTGTGTCTGGAACACTGGTAAAAGAGGGTGACGATGTTGGCTTACTTTGCGACCTCGAGGTCTTTCATACAGGCTGTCTTAGCATGTCACTATTTCGAGTTACCGTCACTCGTGTCATGGCATTCGTCCCTACATCATGCGACCTTTCAAATATCGTGGGTTCCTGACCCTCTCGATAATTTGCCTGCTACGAGCATCACCTACTGTGCGTGTTCATTCTACGATCTCAACCACAAACCTGGAACAGGTGCCCACTATGCGTAGGTCCCTTGTACGTCGACTCCGATGCATATGATCCCTTCTCTGCAACACGGAGACCTTGCATAATAGTCTGAGATTGCAGCGGCAAAACCCCGGGTGCAAGGTCAGGGTTGGCCACCACAAGGCCCCGGTACCAACCACTTATGGACCCACCGCCGCATGTTCTACCCCCTCCCTCTATTCGCATATATCTTCCTGGAAGGGGGGTGTCGAATGCGACTATCGCTGCTGCGTGGTAGGTAGCCCGTCTGAAATGGGCTTACCCTTCCGATCACGACTATCGGACGAATGTTGGTGTAAAACATGCGTCTCGCTCGAAAACGTTGGGTTTCACAATGGCGGTTGCACCAGGACAAGTGACGGTGACGACGACGATGACCATGTGCCACTGTGTATGTTTGAATGTGTCCCAGTTGCCAGTCGCACCAGGTGCTGACCACATCGCCTGTGTAAGCCGATCGCAGCATTCCCAACAGCCTGCTTCCTTGTTCAGAAAGCGAAATGAATTAGCGCATCGTTCCCTGTTTCTATCCAAAGTAGGTTTTTTTTTGGACGATGGGTTCAGGCCGGCTTTTTGCGGGATCAGCAGCTCTGAAAACATCGTCGGTACAGTACTATTACATGTTGACGGGTTGCTTGTTCGGTGCGTTCCCACGTGACTTGTTAATGACGCATATGTTCCCTTCACGTTCGGCTGATACACCATGAAGCTTCGGGCCCTTGCATAACATGTGCCTCCTCGTCTACAGTACTACCGGTACTTATCTGTACGGCTTAGGGCCGCAACTCTACAAAAGGAACAAGAAGAGAACAAGGCACCCCATTCAACAGATACAACGATTAAATACTGCGCATTCGGTGACAATTCATTTTTATCGTAAATGGTTGACGGATGTGGCTCGACCCTTGATAGAATGCTTCCAAGTAGATATGTAGCTGGAGATGTCGGCAAGTCAAGCCTTTTAAAAAAAACTCTCAAAGACCGAGACTCCAACACCATCCCCCTCGTTTCCATGGAATGTGATTGCGTCCCCCTACTTCTCCCTTTTGTGGACATAAGATCTGGTACGGTAGTACGGTAACGTTGACGATAGACGTAACCGTGCTGCGCTCTAGAGACCCTAAAGCAACCGCACTCGTCGAATGAGGTTCGAATACGGAGTAAAAGCGGACACTGCAACGTCACTAGCTCCGTCTCAGCGTGTGTTTTCTGTAGGAATAAGAGCATCTCCACTCTACACATAAACATCCTTTTTTTCCCAGACCCGATTCCAAATTTCTCCATTGTTCGCCGTGTTGACGTGTACACATTTCGCTCGCCGATCAATGAAACCAGACGGTCAGGTGCTGATATCAAGACCATTCAAGGTATTCCCGAGGCCTTCTTCATCAGTATCGTCCCTGCCAGGCTTGGATGGTGCTCCGAGGATCAACTGGCCGGCCTTCCCTCGCCAACGATTCACTTGGCGACATAAGAGCGTCTCAATATCATCCACACACTGGCAGCTATTCAGAGCCAGCCGGAATTTGGAATACCATGGGCGACGCGCGCTGTTGTCGCCGTCATGAGCCCACGCGTTGCCGAGCCGAATAGACCAACGCACCATTGAAACTCGACAATGTAGCGCACATGTGCTTGCATCGTCTTAAGCGTTGTCACGTCCCCAAAGCGCTTGCACATTTCGAGATATTCCAGAGCCATGAGAACGGGATCCCGGACCGCCTCGTCTCCCGAAAACAGGCTTTACGGGTCGACAGGCACATTGTCAGCTCCGACAGTGACACACCACGAACAGAAGAGGAAGAAAAGAAGTCGGACACACCATGGATTTCCCAGCAATGTTTCCCCAACCATGATGCCGTCCGCACGGGTATATGACATGTTATGTTGGACGTCCGAAAATGTCCGTACATTGCCGTTGCTGATGACGGGAATCGTGAGCGCTTGTTTGAGCTCGCGTACGGCGCCGAGATCGGCTGAGCCTTGACGCCGCCGTTTGGCGGATACGTGGCGTGCATGTAAGGTAACCCAGGATGCGCCGGCATGTTCGAGAACACGACCAAAATCCTTTGTTTTGGCTGAAGGGCAGAGACGTATCTTCGCGGACACCGGGACAGCAAGAGAGTGAGCCATCGAGGAGACTGTCACCGAAAAGGCATTGTTGAGACAAAAAAAAAAAAGAGTGAAGGAGATTAGAGAATCATCACTGGGACAAACCTATCAATTCTACCAACGACCAGTCCTTTTTCGTGAGCAAATATCCCCCAAAGTGACCTTGGCATGCATGTTCTTGGGGACAGCCGAGGTTTAAATCTGTGGGATACTTTGCGAGTAAGCTCCAAACTGGAATTCGGCAAAGGGCGGAGGTCGTCGCACACCTATTCCGTCGCAATAAGGCTGAACACGGCGTGCCGCACTGACGACTACTTCTGGATCGTTTCCGTAAAGCTGGACCACCACGGGACGTGTATAGGCGTCTAGGTCGGGGTGCGTAGATTGGAGATCTCGAATATGATAGTGGAGGTAATCAAGGTCGTTGAGAAGCTTGTGAGGATCGAGCATTTGAGTGTATGTCAACGTCGCGCCATATCGTCGAGTGAACAAGCGGAAGGGCGCATCGCTCTGGTTGACCATGGGTGCTGAAATGTAAGTCAAGTCGGGGATCATCGTCGTCGCTCGACGTAGTCATTTCCATATCATGGTCGTCCGCGGGTAAGCTCAACCTCGTTTTGGCAAAGCCGCCCCACCTCATATTATCCAACTCGTCACCAGCAGAATAAATTACATATTTAAAACAATCAAAACGGTACAGACTCATCAGCAGAAAGTATCAGAAAACAACGCACAGGCCGTATGCATGGAGAAAGGACTCGAGAATGGTATACATCAACACTCGGAACCAAGTGATCAAAATGATCTGGCAATGCATGTCGTGGATATATCAGCAGAGTGACGAAGAGAAATAATGACTGGTTCAGTGATCCCAAAGATCGACGTCTATATGTGCAGTGAGCCAACGATAATGAGATGGGGATGTAAAACGAGAAACAACATGCACATCGTAGATCATTGCGACACTACCCTGACCTAGAAACAAAACGCATTACCCAAAACATCCTTATGCTTCCTTCGACCCCTTGTTCGTTGCTGTGCCCACTTCGGGATCCGACTCTCGGTGGAACAAGCCATTTCGTTTCGATAAACCGCCTTCACATCGAGCAGAGGTCGAACGTTTCATACCTTGTAGGCCTCCTTTACGATGGGTATCCTGTGGACTTTTCGGAGAAGGATAAGGTGAAGATGTTTGGGACACGTCAACAGATGGGCTTTGGAGTGAGTCCTCTGAAGCTCCTCCACATCCTTCACGATACGCATTCTCTCCACGTGATATGTCAGACCCCGACACTCGCCCCTGTTTCAGAGTATCACTTGCAGCACTCGATACCAGTGGGAAGTAGCCCGTGTCCCCGCTGGGTTGGCCAACGAGAGGAAAGTACCCCTCGACGCCAGCATGTAATCGCTCTCCAAGTCCATCTGCGGCATGCACTGGCGCCCCAACCGTTGGATTCACCCATGGTGCATGTGGCCAAAATGCGCCTGGAGTCATCGTTACCCCGGGCGTCAAAGCAACACCAGGTGTCATCGGTACAGGGATACCGGTCACAGGAACGGACATCGCCGGGGGCATCACTCCTGGCGATAGCGGTACCATGATCCCAGGTGAAAGCGGGATGCCAGGCGAAAACATATGGGGGTGAATTTGCGTGTACTGCGCTCGCTGTTGCGGAGCATTGGAGAGTTGCGTATAGTATTGGGATTGGGACACTTGCATAGCTGTCTCCCGCTTCACAGGGTCAGGTTGTCTTTCCTCATTCTGGGTCGCATGCTGGCCCCACTCCTCACCTCTATTGTCCTCGTGCGTGTGTCCATTTTGCGTTGGGGGGTTTGTTTGAGGAGGCAAAAACGTGAAAGGTGGCATGCTAGGCGTAATCGGAGGCAACCCATGCGGAGTAATAACACCATAGTGGACAGGAGTCGCATGGGGAGGGTATGTTCCATACTGCGGGTGGTTGGGGTGATGCAGCGGACTGTGCACGTGCGCAGGGTGGTGTAGGGGAGTACCCATCGAGTGGTGAAGGGGGCTGCCCATCGGATGTGGATGTCCAGGACTAAGAGGATAGCCTGGGTGATAGATCGGACTCTGGGGATGGGCATGCGGCGAAAATACCACACCAGGCGGGAGGGTGAAAGCGGCAGGCGGAGGAAGCGAAATCGGTCCCGGGTGTCGATGGGAAGATGACTGCGTGGACTTTTTGCCATGGCTTTGAAGGCCCGCGGATGAAGAGGCTTGGGCTTGTTGTTCCCCCGGTGACGCTGATGATTTTCTCTTTTCTTCCGCTTGTTTGCTTTGAGCTCTGTTGGCACGCCGCATCCCGAGCGTACCAAACGCCGTCGTGGTATAGTCGACAGTCCCATTCACTTTGCTCGCAGGGGGGTCTTTGCGCAGCTGAGGCTTTGATGTAACACAAGACGCGTCCGGTGCAGATGACGAGTTGGAACGAAGCGCCGACTGGTCTGACTCAGGCGCGTCGAGAGATGCCCCTTCAGACGTGCGGCACGGGGGTATTTGAGTGCTTGCGTGACTTGAAGACGCTTGGGTACTTCCGGTCTCCAAAGTTCCATTGCTTGAATGGTCAGACCAGCTGTTTCCGATATGGCCGCTATTGAGTGGAGGCGACGGAGCGGTTTTAGACGCAGGTTCCAATGACGCTAGTTGTGATCCTGACTTCAGGGCTGGTAAGCTGAGCGACATAGCAACAGAGGGCAAAGGGTGCTTCGAGGTACCCATGACGGACAATGGAGCCGATGAAGACGTCGACCGATCGGCCTCCGGGAACGGCACCTTGGGAGCAGTAGGCCTCTGAGATGATGTGCCCAAGCTAGGGTTTTGTAGACTGGCTGGATTCATTGGGGGGAGTTGTGGACTGCCTGAGCTAAACGGAGGTCTTTCTACGCTAGCACCGAACGATGGTTTATCGGCACTAGCGGCACCAAACGATGGCCTCGTAGAGCTTGAGAAGCTTGTCCGTTGTGATCCGAAGCCAAGACTTGCCCCATCACTGAGTGCGTCTCCCTTGGATGACGGAGTGCTTAAATTCAGCCTTCGAGACCCAGACGAGCAAAAACTCGAAGCTTGAGATGATCCGGCGCTCAGACTAGGACGGGGAGAGCCAAAACTCGTGCCAAGTGACGTGAGAGATTCCGACGTGAGTTTGATGTCGTTTAGATCCGTGACCAAAGTCAAGTCTGTAGCACTCCCTATTGAACCAAAGCTATGCACTGACGAGCCGCCGGACGACACCTTTGCAGATATTGGGAGTGGTGATCCAGCGAGGGAATGTGGTTGGGATAGAGAACGGGCGGACGAGGAGTAAACAGACTGTGGGAGTGATGATCCTATGGAATTTCCGGCCAGTAGATGACCCTGCGGCTGCAGCAAGGCGGTCGCTTGCAGATGTGATGGAGAATGAGACAGAGCGGCGGGTGGCGTCACCGAGGGCGATTTAAACGACGAACTACGTGGTCGTGCGAGAAGAGCATCCAGTTGGGCAGACGTTAAACCCCCCGCCTCAAGGCGAGAACGTTGAAGATCGAGATGCAGCTGTGGTTGAGCGAGTGTATCAAGGTGTGAGTGCGATCTCGCATCATGAGCACTGAATACACCAGGTCGGGATCGTGGCGATGTCAGCTGGGAGAGCGAATCATGCGTTGGGAGAAGGGAGGTTGATGCAGCCTGTGGTGAAAGACCGACAAGCGGAATGTTCTGGCATGATTGCACGAACTTGTCGAAGTGGACTTTCAGCGGTCTGCCATTGAACTCATACCTGCCAAACAGGAGCGATGGTGAGCAATTCAGCGTCATGAATACGGGAAAAAAGAAAAAGAAAAAGGGTAGAGGGTAGTACACATGATCGCATTCTGCTCGATAGCAAAGTAGCGCCCGGAGACAAGAATGAGGTGTTTTAATGAGGCTCGAGCGACAACAATGCGAATCGAGTGTGAAGTATGGCAAGGCAAACGCTATTACGGCTTACCCGTCAAACATTCGCCTTGCACGCTCTGCGTCGTCCTCGGTTACGAATGTTACCGTGCCGAAACCCCGTGACCGGCCATCGGGGCCAAGAACAACATCTGCGCGTGTGACAGCACCGGTCGCACGGAAGAGGTCTTTTAAGTCTTGCCATTGGACGTGGAAGGGTAGCTTCGGGATCAGGTGAGCAATAGGGCAGATGGGAAGGGAGGTGGCAAAAAGCAATCGCGCCGTGTATTCGATGTAGAGGGGAAAGACGTACATTACCGACAAAGAGGGTACGCATGCTCGTTCCTCCACTTAGTAACTCACCATTTCCTGGGAGCGCCACTTTGAGGTCGTCAAGAGTGTTCAATGGACCCAAGAGGGGTGGGTTGAGAGCTTGTTGTACGAATGGCACGGAAGGGTTAGGAAATGCAGGGTTAATGCGTAGCTCTGCGTCAAGGGTCGCGCCCAGACGGTCTGGACGGACTTCGAGGACTCGCGTCTGCCAGCAATAACCGTTAAACATATCTATGGCGCGACCGGCATCCTCCGCAGTCGCAAGGAGGACGGTGCCATAGCCACGTGAGCGATTATCTGGACCGAGTGAGACATCCGCGCGAAGGACGGTTCCCGCACGGCGGAAGAGATCCTTGAGGTCCTGCCAGCGGACGCGATACGGGAGCTAAGGGGGAGGATAAGGATAAGTGGACACCGCTAGGTGCGATGGAGTGGGAGGGACACAAACGTTTCCTACAAAGAGCTGTGTGCGGGTATCGCGCAGGGGTCTATCGAGAGAGGGATGGGAGGAGGTGGCCATCTTAATGACGGCTTCGATATCATCGTTTGTCGGGGTCGATCGAGCTGGCGGAGAGGGTTCGCGCGGAGGAGATGTGCGGGGCGGCGAGGGCTGTGGGATGTGAGACAAAATGGATGGAGTGGGGGGGGGCGACGTACGGTGGGGGACATACGTTGTAGATGTCGCAGTACGGTCGAGGACGATGTGGAGAAGGAAGAAGAGAAGGAGGACACGGCCGCTCCACAGCGACAAAAACAGGGTGCCAATTGCGCCACCTCTACGTCAGACGTCATTCCCCTTTTATGGCACCGTTACGGGCAGAGGGCTGCGTTCGTTCCCTCCTACCACTCCATTGTCCTCGACGGGGACCACTAGGGTTGGGGGCTCTGACTGTGGACCGCACCACGCTTGCAAGTTCAACACCGCGCTCAGCGATGATCCCATCGACGACTGATGCGTGGCCAGCATGGTGCGCGTGACGCAGGGTGTCTGTCCTACTGACTCATGGCACACTGAATACATTCCACACAGACAAATAGGCTTGGCGCGTCGTCATCATTCAGCACACAACACCCCGTCTCTATATGCACAGGTCACGAGTCTAAATTAACTCTCATATCTTCCCAATGAAAAGGTTCTTGATCGTCTCGCGAGCTGAGATATGCACGGTATGGTATAGCGTTGGAATATCGAGCGTCGACGAGAATACGTCCGCAAGACCAAATGGCAACATCAGAGGTATCCACCCTTTGATTCACATAAAATGAATCCACGATCATCACAACAAGTAAGCCAACACTCACCTCGAGCATACTCCAACGCGAAGCAGCCCTCGTGCATCTTGTACTGCTTCGCAGTCCCACGTGGCAGCAGATGCACGTCTCCAGGTTTGTACCTCTCCATCTCAAGCGCACCCGGCTTAAATGCCCACTGTTCGCCAACGAGGATGTGGAAGTAATCATCCGCGGTATGCAATCCCGTATGTCCCTCAGTACCGAGGGGCGTACCAAAGATGATAAGGTACTCGGTAATAGACGCGTGAATGACATACATGGCACCCATAGCACCCCCAGCATTGTTGAACACCCACTCGGAAGAATCGGTGTTGAGTGCAATCTGGTTGGATGGTTGCGGGAACGTCGAAGTGAGGTTGGTGAGAATGTGTTGAATCATGCCTTCGACATTATCCGGAGACGTAGCGATGGCCTCTTGCGCGAGTTGATGCAGGAAAGGTGGGTCGAAAACGTACCACCGGTCCTGTAGCAAGCAGAACAAACATTCCAATCCTGCCAGGGTATAGCGAATGACATACTCACCTTGATTGAATCTAACCAGCTACACGTTACCCAGAGCGTGCCAATGACAATGGCCCTCAATACCCATTTTTTGAAAAAGGATGAGGATGGGTTCTCAGCTTGGGTCGTAGAACGTGACTTGGACATGGAATCTCGTGAAGCCTAGTTGAGGTTGACTTGATTTTGCTGGTATGATCCCTGCAATCAACGAGAGCGTCAGGAAGAAAAAATGTTTCGGTTCGACGATTTATTTATTACTCATTCCAGTAAATCGTACCATCACTTTCTAATTGGCACGTGACCCGACAATACACGGCAAGTCGACTCGAGAGGATAAAGGAGATGAATAAGTACTATAGAATACAATACGTCCTACACCGTGGAGAAAACAATAATAATCTAGCAGCGAGATACGGCTAAACCTCCTGGCTCTCCTTCTTGCCCTTTGATGTTTTGCTGGGTAGCAGCTCAGGGTTGATAAATGGTACAACACCACCCTGCGAGATGACCACATCGCCAAGAAGTTTGTTCAGCCTAAATACACCTCATTAGACCTGATTCATGATCGTGTGACACACTTGACTTACTCTTCGTCATTCCGAATGGCTAGTTGCAAGTGTCGAGGTACAATACGCTGTTTCTTGTTGTCGCGAGCAGCATTACCAGCCAGTTCAAGAATCTCAGCGGCAAGATACTCGAGGACGGCAGCAAGGTAAACTTTGGATCGAATGAGTCACTTGATCAAAGCAGAAAATTGCACTCCAAAACTCACCAGGTGCACCGTTCCCTATGCGTTGGGCGTAGTTACCCTTCTTCAGTAAACGGTGTACACGACCGACGGGGAACTGAAGGCCAGCCTTGGCAGAACGCGACTGGGACTTGGATCCGGTATCACCAGAGATTTTGCCACCAGACTTTGCTTTGCCACCTTTTCCAGACATTATGATTCAAAGATGATGTAGAAATCGAATAGTAGAGCGTTGGGTGTCGCGACAAAGGGATGAATACGATGACATGGAAATGTGTGCTGTCCTCTTTATACTCACGCGGCTAGGTAGACAAAATAAGGTTTATGGATCAACAGAGACGCGACGCGTCTGCCGTGTGCCAAACACAACCACACGCGTCTCAGGAGATATTTAGCTCGGTGCGACACTCGTACGTTCCATTCCACATATTGCCAGTCAGCACGTCACTCATCCGTCAACACCTCAGTCATGGTCGCTGCCCCTGCTTCCACCGCATCCAAAGCTCCAGCCAAAGCACCCGCGGCAAACAAGACGCCCAAGAAAGCCGCAAAGACCTCGGGTGCAGCTCCAGTCGAGGGTGAAAAGAAAAAGAGGCGCAAGGTTCGCAAGGAGACCTATTCTTCATACATCTACAAGGGTACGTGTCTTGCTTTGAGTATTTGCGCTTTTTCTACATGGTATTGCAGTGTTGAAGCAAGTCCACCCGGATACTGGTATCTCGAACAAGGCTATGGCCATTCTGAATTCCTTTGTCAACGACATTTTCGAGCGTATAGCCACTGAAGCATCCAGTTCGTCTGATTTTCGTCTACGTAGTGGACTGAGCTTATCTAGCCTGCTAGAACTTGCTTCGTATTCTAAAAAATCCACCATCGCATCGAGGGAGATCCAGACAGCGGTGCGCCTAATTCTCCCTGGTGAACTTGCCAAACACGCCATCTCCGAGGGGACAAAGAGTGTCACCAAAGTAGGCCTTTCTCATGTTTGCGATGACATCGTTTCTGACCGTGCTCTAGTTTTCAACGTCTGCTGCCAAATAGATGGAGTATTCTTATTCCACTATTTCGTGTTTACTCTGGACCCCACGCACTGTTGTATATTAGCTGTATGGCGTACTCGATCTATTAATTCATCTTCTTTTCGCTCTTTGCCTTGGTGGGATTGACTCAGTCATCGGTCTCAGTTTGCATTGTGGATATGAGCCACGTGGGTGGGAAATCAATGTACAATGGCTTCTTGGTATCCGCGTACAGTGGTCAGAACGTCGGATACACCACAACGTACGGCCGCCAATCAGGATCATGGGACCACAAAGTTTGGATTCAGTGATAAGCTGACACCAACGGATCTTGCGAGACTGGGCACCAGAGTAAAGTGATTGGTTGCGCACAGAGCACGCTACCATATAGCGCCTCAGCGATAAATTCAAATCCAAGCTACACTTTTGTACGGCCACGTGTACTGTAGCCACTGTATTTGGTGGTATGTAATTTCAAAACTCTGACTAGGTTTTCGAATTCCCTATGGTCCACCGCCATACGCGGACTCCCGATTTCATACTATCTCAGGACGCCCTTTAAGTAGGGGTCAAGCTCATTTGCAAGACGCTGATCAATACAATACAGTTGTCATGATAGCTAGATTTGGAGGACACGTGCGCCTTCTAGGCATGTCTAGATTATCCGAGCACCGAGAAGTGGTCTCTATTGCCCAGCTGGACATGCAAACGATGGAGTATCTAGCGCATTGCTGCGAGTGTTGCAGCGATCATGAACTTACTAAAAGGAGTACCGTGTCCCGGCCGAAAATTGGTCGAGAAGGACGACTGGCGCGCAGGGCATCACACTTTGCAAGAACCAGCGTCATGAGTGTTTGTGGCTATCACGCTGCGCCCACTCGAGTGTGACCATCTTACCTCACCTACACTCCAAAGAAACATTCCATGGCTCCACTTCGCAAGCTTTCTTTCTTTTCGTACTTGGCACGAAGAAGGTAAACCACTCATGACCTATAGGTTTCATCCCCCCGACTCGTGAGAGTGATCTTCCGGATCTAGGGGCTAGATGGCAATATCTCGCTATCAGTAAAAGAGATCTGAAACACCTTGGCCCTCGCAGGCATGGGAAGACGTTCAAAAAAATATTTTCCTGGCCGTTCCTATTCACCAATGCGTCGACCCTCTAGCCGTTCTCCGAGCAGATGCAATCAGATGACGGCGAGGTGCCAGTGCGCTGGTTGCTTTGTGACTAACTTGGACCGTATGCAACCCGCCTTGGCTGCTGGAATCAACGGGGAACGCACTCACTACTTCTGTTCGCCCATCGACCAGGAGCCGTGACAAGACCACCATCAGTAGCAATATTGGAGCAAGGTCCCGTAATTCAGAATGCAGTACGCCGGTGAATGCCGCTTAGACCGACGTTGCGCCTCGCAGCGCCTAGATAGACAGATCACAAGGGACGGCCCGAGTTGATCTAAGAAGGCTGGAGGTTGGTCGGATAACCAAGTCCAGAACACTCACGGCCATTGGACCACCCACCGTCTCCTAGTCGGTCACGGTCACAGCGAAGGAGTAGGCCCGAAACCCGAAATTGTCAGCTGAGACGTGACGACGCTCAGAGGTCTACAACTGCACGTCGTGGCAGCGACAGGCACGCTTGCTATACAGTCCGACTGAGCGGTGGATGCACAGGGTCCGCCGAGATGGGTCCGCGAAAATGGATGCATCGAGCCGAATAACCCCCGAGAGTGGGTACCTTCGTTGCTTGGGGGGCGACAAAGATGACCGCTTTGGTGCACACCCCGTTTTGTCAGGTGTCCCGTGAGTCTCGAGCTTTTTCAATTCAGAAGCTAGCGGAAGTCCGAAAGTCGCATTGGAGGGCTTTCGGCAGGTTTAACACCCATACCTGCGCGTTCCTAAATGGCTCTTCCAGCTGGGATACATGGCGCCCTAATCTTCGCGGGAGAAGCCTCCGGGACGCTCCATTCACACGCCCGAACACGTTGTGTGCCGCTTGCAGACTCCGGTTGACCGCTTCAGCCAAACGCACGCACCCCTCGGATGCACAAGGCACAATAACCTGGGTGTTCACCAATGATGCGAGTGATTGCCGGCTTCACGAGGGAAAAAAATACCACCACTCACATCACACGTTCGAGAGGGGGCATTATCAGAGATTGCAAAACTGTACGTGAGTGGAGTGACGCGTGGCTCGAACGCCGGATCAAGCCAATATACAAAAATGTACTGTTGTAACAGGAGTGATGCTGCAAAAACGTTCGTGTGCATGATCTAGCTCAAACTACGAAATGGGGGTATGATGAAGCATGGTATCATCAGGAATCGATCATAACCTTGATGACCATATTCCCGTCGTCGTCTTTCCCCCGAGCTAGCAACTCGAAGGCGCGTGCCGTGTCCTCCAGGCTCATGCGGTGTGTGACCAGCTTATTGATGCCCGGCAATTTCCCAGAGGCAATGAGAGAAAGCGCATCGGCATATGTGTTGGCATAACGGAAGGACCCGTGGATGTCGACTTCCCGCAACGCGGCTGCGGAAAGAGGCAACATAACATTTCGGGTACCCATCCCAACAAGCATGACTTTGCCGCCAGTTACGGCAGCCTGTCAATTATCGCTAGTAAGCGTCCCGGCTTGGGCGGACAAAAGCCTGTCATCCTCACATATATTGACATTTGGATACACGTTTCGGCGCCAGTGCATTCGAACACAATGTCAAAGCCATCGAGAGTTTGAAAGGCCGTCAGTGCTTGTGACGCGTTCTCTCTTGCAATTCGCAGTTGTTCTTCGTATGTTTTTGGCTTTTGGGCGACGGGCAAGCAATATGTTTGAGAAGCGAAGCCGTTGTTTTTGACGAAATCTAACCGTTGGCGGTTAATGTCGATGGCCATTATTTGGGAGGCGCCATATGATTTGGCGAGGGCACAAGCGAGAACGCCGATAGTGCCGACACCAAAGACAAGCACGCGCTGACCCTTGCGGAGACCTGCACGTCTGCTGGCGTGCACCAGGACGGAAAGAGGCTCTGCCAATGCAGCTTCCTCGAAGCTACAGCCATCGGGTAGACTAACAGGGGGTGAGACGAGAACCGAATGGTGGATGTCAGTTAACGACTCACGGATGAAGGACGTGTGCGGGATGGTTCATGTAATTTTGCAGGGTACCATCGAGATGAGGAAAGGTCTTGGCACTACTGGCGAAGCGCATGCCTTTGCAGAGGTTGTAGCGGCCAGATTCGCAGTAATTGCAGTGCTGGCACATGACGCCAGCCTCGATGGCAACGCGTTGACCGGGTACGAGATTTTTGACACCAGGGCCGACGGAGACAATCACGCCTGCGGACTCGTGGCCGAGGACGAGCGGGGCTTGGATGGCAAAGTCGCCATTTCGACCCTCGAGGTAGTAGTGAACTGGAAACGCGCCATGAGCAACGAGGACTGGACAAGAACGGGGAGTACGCACGGTCGCTTCCGCAGAGGCCCGTTGCCCTTACGGCAACTTGGGCTTGGTCGTGCTGTGGGGGCCAGACGGGATGGTCTTGGAGGCGAAGGTCCTTGGGACCATATAGGACGGCGGCGCGTTGAGTATGGACTTGCAGAGGAGACATTGGGAGACGGGGGGGGAGAGTAATGATGAAATAAAGCCATTCAGATAGTCTTATAGGGTTTACAGAAGTAGCGATCTCGTGAGGAGAACAGAAGACAGCGGCAAAATCTGAGATGTAGCCGGGCCGTTATCCGAACGTATCATGCAGGATGACATGAACCTGTCACGGTCTGTCACGCCCCCATCACGCAAACTCCCGATTTCCATTCAATTTTATTATGCCCCGTTTTGGACACGCGCCTTTTGCGGCCACTGCCGAGTCCGCGTTCACGGGTGGGTCGTCGTTCTTTTTATTTTTTATTCGGTATAAAATGAACGTTGGAGAAACATGTCTTCTATAGGAGCACCGGGCCATTTGCCGATCAGCACGCAGACCGCACCGCCAGATACTCTGTTCAGCCGTTCCGCCACTCCTCCGCTCGCGACCATATGGATTCGACCCCCACCGTCCCGTCACCCAAGCTATTCGACCTTTCCGGTCTGAATGTGCTCATCACCGGCGCCACTAGAGGTAACGTACTCATTGTTCAGTCGCGGCTCTGCGTAATTGACCATGCACCCGCTTCTTCGTCTCCGATCGTTCCCTGATCTAACGGCGTGATCCCCTTTACCATGAATCAAGGCATAGGTGCTGCATGTGCCATAGCATTGGCCCAAGCGGGTGCTTCTATTTGTCTTGTCCAGAGAGAACCCCCCTTGGGCACTGATTCGAACACGACCACCGCGGATGCTATACGCACCCTCGGAGCCAACGTCCAGATCGTCTACTGCGATCTAGCCGATCTGGACGCAGTCCGAGAACTCTTCCCAAAGGCCCTCGAGGTTATGGGTGGAAACATCCATGTCCTCGTCAATTGTGCTGGCATACAGCGGAGATCACCAAGCGTCTCTTTCTCAGAGAGTGACTGGGACGATGTATGTTATCTCTCTACATTGCCTCCGTGTTGAACCCCCGTTTCCTCGTCTCGTCCGATCAAAGCTGCTAACCTTGTTTGATTATCCGTCTGGTCAGGTTCTGAACGTCAACCTGAAATCAGTCTGGCTTCTTTCACAGGCAGCTGGCCGTCACATGGTACCCCTGCGGAGAGGAAAAATAATCAACTTTTGTTCCCTCCTGACTTTTCAAGGCGGGCTCACAGTCCCCGCCTACGCCTCTGCAAAGGGTGCACTTGGCCAGCTGACTAAAGCTCTCAGCAATGAATGGAGCCAACACAACGTCCAGGTCAATGGCATATGCCCAGGCTACATTGCCACGGACATGTGAGCTATCTTTGATATCTCAGTTCTTGCACTGGAATCCAGATGGGCATTGTCCCGTGACACGCCGTTCCCGCTGATTCACAGGTTGAGCGGAACTGCGGTTTTTTTATGTCAAGCAGCCGCAGAACATTCTTATCTTCTGGACACGGAGCAACTGCATTACCTTTCTGCTGAACGGGTTTTCCTTCCTAGGAACGAGCGGCTCTTGGCGGACGAAACGCGGTTCAGACAGATCTCGGAGCGAATACCGGCTGGAAGGTGGGGCGACCCCAAAGATTTTGCGGGGCCAATCGTTTTCCTCGCGAGTAACGCGAGTCAGTACGTGTGCGGGGAGCTCTTGGTTGTCGATGGGGTGAGTCACTCTATTTTTTTTTTTTTAATTCTCGGCGGTAGATTACGGTGTTCCTGATAAATCATCAGGGATGGATGGGTCGATGATCCGATGAATTGAATTCACAATTGTGTCCTTCGCGAAAGGGATGACTTCTAACCTGTAGCAATACATTATGAACACGACTCAGACTGGCGATTCTGTTCTTGACGTACATGTTCTTATCTTTCCGCATTAACTGAATCCGTAAAGGTAGTCAAATGGCCTACAATTGAAATTGTCTAAATAGAGGGTTACCTATGGTTCATAATAGTCTAGTCAGGGTAGTTGGAGGTATTCGGCTCGGCCGTTCAATTATCGACCTTGAGCCGTTGAGGCTTGGGGTCATGGACATGCTGGATTCCTACGTATTCAGGGAGATGTCCCTAGAACGTGCTTCAAGGGAGGTCCAAAAAAAGGATTCAAGAGAACTGTGGCGCCAGGCTCGCAGTCTTTCGAGGGCGTACCGGGCTGCTGGACGGATCACGCACCCTTTTACCACGGGCCGCGCGTCCCGAGTGAGGGAACTACATTGATGAGTGCACATGGACTACTTGATAGTGAGCGCCGAGCAGACAGAACACGTCACCAAATAAGCCAAGGTTGAAGCGGCGGTGTTGTGAGTCGGGCAACTCCCGAGTCAGCTCGACCGCTTCGCACATTGCCTGGGGTCATCTCGAGTTCTTCCGTGATGGCGTGCGGCGTTCTCGACATGCAGTTGTGGTGACGCAGTAAGGGCTGCTTCCTGGACGTTTTGCTACCATACTTGTCTGGTGGGGGGGCATTGGATTGATTTTGATCGAGCAACGCCGGCCGAGCGATTTCCGTGACACTTTGGGCGAAATAAGTGGGATGTGGCAGACATGATTCAGTCACAGCAGCTGTCACCACAGCAACCGCAATCGAGGCAAGGGGGAAAAAGGCTGTACGTCGTTTGCGAAACGAGAATCAGTGGGTGTCTCAGTCGTTGATTGGCAGGAGTGGCTGGAAGGACCATGACAAGAATATGGTGTATTTTCCGATGGACGGGAGATACGAGCGATGAAGGGCCTGAGTTGTCCCTAGACCGTCATATATGTTATGCGGAGGTGTAGGACTCCGCTTGCTCTGCAGTGTGCACTGAGAGCGACGGACGCCGATGGGAATCATGCATTCAACGGACCGCGCGGAACGTGAGTTTGAGAAGGCGGGCCGCCGTGTTCGGCTCAAGCGCACGACAAGGTAATCCAAGAGAACATCTTTGGGTAGAACTCTGTGGCGATATGACCAAACCGAGTACACTTTTGGCGTTTGCGAGCCATCTGGCACAGTGTTCTACCGTGGAACCCCAGCTCGTTCCACAATCTTTTGCACACGTAGTTTGGTTCCGTACGTTCCTATCAGCAGGGATCACTCCGGTACGAATCATGGGACATGTTGTTGCTCAGATTGATAGTGTCAAACTCGGGCCATGGTTGTGCAGGTCAAGTGCACATGTTGTGGCGAAGCCCACCTGACACTTGGAGGTGAAGTGGAGGCGACGAGGACTCGCCGGATTACGTGCTCAGTGTTGGTGGACTCAATAACAGGGCCACTGGCCAATGGTGCCTATAGTGTCGCATGTCCACTAAACCTGTTAGGGGAGTGCAGACGACTAAAAAAGGTAGCCGCGGGACTGATACATGCTGTTGCAAAGGGTGTGGAAAACTGTCACAGGGAGGCTGGAGTACAAAAATAAAGGAGGGGGAGAGTGGAACCCAGTTACAACGCCTGTGGCGGCGATCGAACCACACCCCGTCAGTTGACCCTACACTGTTTTACAGCAGGGAAGCGGGTTAGCATAATGACCGCGGTCTTCCCAAATGCATGTGGAAGTCACGACGATATAGTAATGGGTCCTCGATTCGAGTACGTGTCGTCACGAGAACCTTATTTACCTGGACGCCGTCACCGCGTGGTCTGATATCTGCGAAGATTGAACGTTGAACGGCAACTCGTGACCTGCTGGCGCAACTGCACCAAGTAACGTGTGGTTCTCAAATGAAATTTGCAGCAACCAGATGACCTGAAATACAGTTCAGCGACTATGGATGATCCGATGTCACCCCGTCGACACGGTGGCTACAGCCCTAGTAGCACGTGTCTGTGTGGAGTAGGTAGGTTGCCCAAGCAATGAGTATCCGCTACGGCACCACGAAAAATAAGTTCGTGCGTCTGCCGGCCCCAGCTCCCCCTTGGTTCTGACGCGCCTATACGTCACCTGGCGAGCTACTAGCAAGGACGCTAGTTTAGCCCCCGGACTTGTTCTGACCACATGCTGTCATTCTCGCCCTACGTCCGTTTGGGAATACAGCGGCCGTAGGGTCGTTGACAGTTATCTAGGCGAGGAGATTGCCAGACTGTCGCAGTACACGTTTGGAAAGCCTGGCCCACCCGCTAGGAAGCTTGAACCCCGCCCCAAGCTAGTCCGGAAACAGGGTGGTGAGGGGGCTCTAGGCTCGACTCAACCTCTGATCAGATAACTTCTCGAGAATCGACGCCACGTCAAACGGCGGCTAGTGCTCAAATGAACCGGTTGCAAGTCGTCCGATTGCCAAGGACACAGGGCGATGCTTTGTGCTTGCATTTACCAACATGGGATATCTTGGCTCTCGTCTCTCCGTTATCTTGGTCATCGACCCGTCCCAAGGTTTGAATAGTTCCGATCCTGTATCTGCGGCACTAGTACGGGGAGTGAGGATGGATGTTGTTTGAATGCGATCCTCCGTTGATATCAGCGTCCATCGTGTCTGACTGCGGGGCTGACGCGTATTTGTATTTCCGTATGCACACGGGACGGCGAACAACATATTTTATTCCAAATTCGGATCACGGCTGTTAGAACACAACAGTCAATTGATCGGTCTGGAGGAGACAGGTAGGAAAGATGAGGACGAGGAGTCCCAGTCATAAACGGACCGGTTCCCGACATGACCGGGTCGGGAGTAAGACGGGCTCGCTCCACACGTCGTGCAGGACAAGCAATGTACGGCCCTGTCCGAATGCCAGTCTTACCCGCTCTGCCATCGGCCAACTCGATTCCAAGGTCTAGACACGGGTGTGGCAGCGCTGGGAACTCGTAGAGCGAGGTGGAGAGTCGTGTGAGATTGACCGATGACGTTAATCGGACGGGGGATACATCATTCGGACGGTGGTCATCGATAGTCATCGATTACGGATATCACCACCATCCATCAGGCCGTGAGCCACGACACCCGAATGATCAAGGCTGTCTTCGCGAACACCCTTTAATCCTGGCCACCCCTACTCCATCAAAGATCGATCCAGTTGATGTTCGTGTGTGTGATTTTCATAAGGCTATGGTGACGGTGGTGCTGCTGGGACCGATCCGATAATGTCCGTCTACGCTGGCGTGATTTGCAAGTCGATGCGCACGTCGGTGAAGACAAGGATACTGTGTCGGGTCCATGCTCGTGTCCGCTGTGATGTTCACAGTCCAAGGCGCAAGAG
This sequence comes from Singerocomus rubriflavus, assembly GCA_038088835.1. Lineage (NCBI taxonomy): Eukaryota > Fungi > Basidiomycota > Agaricomycetes > Boletales > Boletaceae > Singerocomus > Singerocomus rubriflavus. Next base: position 31,629 of record JBBPJS010000007.1, read on the forward strand.
AACCACTCCAGGGAAGGGCAGCCGAGTAGAGTCATCTCCTTATCAGCTTGCTCAACGGCTTGTAGAGCTGTGGCATGGAATTATGACTCTGGGAACTAGACGCTGTCGAGCTCGGTGGAGGGAGGTTCACACGACGTCGGAGTGGTTTCGCCAAGGAATCCAAATCACCGACTGACTCGATGGTTACTGGCACCGCATCACTGACGGCGTTCTCCGAGCCGTTGTGGCGGTCCGGGATGCCTACGGATATGAAACGGCCTCCTCAAGTGGTGTAGTTTGTTACAACTACTCTTTGGTCACCAAAAGGCGAAGCAAAGAAAGAGAGGGGGACATGAATTGGGCCACAGACCGTTTCATGCTAGAACACAAACCCACGCGCTCAGCTTGCCAAGATGCCAGCGCCTGTCTAACCGAACATCTCTGCCATACCGTGCAAGTTCAAGCAGGATTCAGTGCCTTAAGATTGCGAGAGGGGGAGGGGACTGTTTATCAGACCAGGCTCTAAACATGAGCGCTCTTACCAATAAACGTCGTCCATCAGGCCTCGATGTTGGGAGTTTCGGTTCCGGGGTCCGATCATCCCTGACTCACCATTTCGCGTATATTTTTGTTGGGAAGCTTCACATCCAGGACTGTTTCACCTGGTCATTCTGGTATGCCTCAATACCAGCTGCCAATCGCTGCCGTTCTGGCCGCTACTGGTGCTGGCAGCCTTCTCGTCTTGTGTCTCACCAAGTCTCAACAACCAAAAATCCAACTTCCAACCTCTGGTGAACAGGATGAGTCGCTTCTTCGCGATCCTTTCGACGTGACGCGTCCAGAAGACTCCGTGGATGGCTACCCCGTCAACGAGGTAGCTTTCTGGAAAAAGGCAGGTGTCCAACACAACCCATCGAATGTCCTGCCTATCTTCGTCATAGGTTCGTCTCTGGAAATTATTGGCTTCCATGCTCCTTGCGGCGATCCTCGTGCTCCAGTCCATGAGTCTAGGATGGTCCTTTTCCGCAGGAGAGGATGACAACAAGTTGACCTATACCCTACATGCCGCGTATGCATTCTATCTCACCGTGCTTGCCCTTCGCGCTGTCTATCAGAATGCAACCGCACCTCATTCCGAGTCCATGATTCATCTCGCGGTGCTGACTGTTGTACCTACGATCCTCTTGTTTGCTGCTGCTATCCTGCCGACCTCTCGTCCCATCAGCTCGTGGATGCTCCTAGGTTTCCCCGCATTGCTTGGGATTTGGTATACAGTCATTATCCTCTATTTCATCGTCACTGTCGTCATATTCACAATTCCGATGGGTCCGTCTTTGCACTACCCATCCGAAACCCTCTACTCCGACAAGACCATCAAGGCTGCAACAAACAGCGACGAAAACAATGTCTGTGGTGTTGTCGGAGCATCCGTCTGGGATCATCTGCTATTTAATTATACCACCAAGGTGGTTATGCTTGGCTATACTTCACAGTCGCTCGAGATAGGTGACCTGCCAGTCGTCCCGGCCGATATGCGAGGTACCCACCTCTACGCCTCCATGCGACGTACCATACGCACCGTCAAATGGCGCCTTCGTTGGTGGCGCCCCCGTATAGGGTCCGGCTGGGAGCTTGCGTATAGACTTCTCAGAGTCAATGCCCTTCCCCTAACTGGGTTGGTTTCGTTGGCTGCTGTATCGGCTTGCCTCTTCTACATACCACCATGGTTCCTGAAACAAGTGGTTGGATACCTAGAGTCAGACCCCAACCGAGTAGATCGTAGCTGGGGTTGGTTTTATCTTGCGGGCATGGTGCTTTCAACAATGTCTGTCGACATTGGTAAGATCCATTCATGTACCTATGACGACAAGTTGATCATCTACAATCACGTCAAGCTACCGGTCAACTCTGGTCTCTTGCTACGACTACCGTCCAAGTTCGATTGAAGATTCAACTCAACACAACTCTGTTTGGAAAGACTCTTGTGCGCAAGGACGTCGCATCTTCCTCCAGTACGGCGGACACTAAAGACGATGACAAAGACAACAGCGCCAATGAAGACGACTTTTCAAGTAAGGCACAAATCATGACGCTTATGACGACAGACGTCGATCGCGTCAGTGACTTCTCGTGGCACATGTTCACGCTAGTTGGTAGGGACCTATTCTTGTCATTACTGAACACTCACATCGTCACTAACGTGATCTCATAGATTCACCAATCGAGATTGTCATTGGCACCTGGTTCCTTTACAATCTGCTTGGCGTGTCGTGTTTCGTCGGGCTTGCTGTAATCTGCTTGTTCTTGCCTTTGAATCATTACGGAGGCAAGGTGGTAGTCAATGCCCAAGAGAACTTGATGAAAACGCGCGATGAGCGCGTGGCTTTGATGAATGAGGTGCGTGAGATGGTTCAAATCCAAGTGTCATCACTTTGTGAAGCTGGAAGCTTAGATCCTGGGTGCGATCCGTATGCTCAAGGTGACAACGTTCTGATTTGCCCTCATAGTGGAATTGACATTCGCATTAGTTCATGGCCTGGGAACGCAGTTTCGAGAAAAGGGTATTAACGGTCCGAGAGAGAGAGCTAAAATATCAAAAATTGAGCTACATGGTTGAGCTGTTGTTCAATGTGCTATGGTATATCCTTCCCGTTCCGTTCCAAGGCTAATTCTAATGCTGTCACAGGGACGGCTCACCTATTTTGGTCACTATCGTCTCGTTCTGGCATTTTGCAGTTGTTCGTGGACAGACACTAACTCCTTCCACTGCATTTACTTCAGTAAGTTAGCTTGCGTTATGTAGCTACGAATTGATCGATTGCTGTTGTCATTAGATTCTTGGTAAGTAAAAATTCTGGCATTTCTCCCAGATCGCTGATGTTTCATCAAGTCTTCAACGAAATGAAATTTGCATTGAATGCCCTTCCAGAAACATTTATCAACATGCTCCAGGTGAGGTCAAACAAATGCCTCCTACCTACCAAATCGAACAGTGACTTTGTAGGGTTTTGTTTCTCTTCGCCGTATTGAAAAGTATCTCCATGGCGCAGAGGTCAACTCGGTTCTTCCCCTGCATATGCAGTCTCAGCAGATCGCACTTCAAAATGCGACTATCACTTGGCCTCAGGACCGCATTCACCAGAGTGGCAGCGCTACACCATCTGCTGCGGGTACTCCTAGGTCTAAATTCGTACTACTTGATCTTGCTTTGTCTTTCCCTGACGGCGAGTTGACTCTGGTATGCGGGAAGCTTGGAAGTGGCAAGACGCTCCTATTGTTGGGTGCGTATCATCATGAAGCTGACCTTTGAGTGTTCCTTATGTACCATTCATCCAGCGCTTCTCGGAGAAGCAGATATTCTAGCTGGTCAAGTTGTATGTCCCAGGTCTCCGCCTGATATCCTGGCGAGTTTCTCAGAAAAATTGGCCTCCCCTGAAGACTGGGTCGTCAATGGTGTCTGCGCATACGTCCCTCAGGTAAATTATGTCCGTTTTCACGGGAGATGCATCTCATTACGTTCCTAGACCGCATGGCTCCGGAACGCTTCAATCAAAGGTGATTTAAGACGTCAAATATCGCGCGGGATCAATGCTAATTTATCCAAAGATAACATCCTTTTTAACCTCCCCTATGATGAGGAGCGATACAAGAAGACCCTCAAAGCATGCGCGCTTGAGAGCGATCTTCTTATTCTTGAGGACGGGGACGAGTCCGAAATCGGTGAACGTGGTGTAGGTTTGGTTTTGTCGTCTGGGTATAGCCTGCTTAGCTAGACATCTTAAAGGTTAACTTGTCTGGAGGCCAAAAGGCTCGAGGTAAGTCAATTCTTGTAGCTCGCCACATTTTTTGATGGCATCTCCATAGTTTCACTGGCTCGTGCAGTGTACTCTCGAGCGTCCATCCTATTTCTAGACGATGTTTTGTCCGCGGTCGATGCTCACACGGCGCACCACCTCTACAACGAATGTTTGAAAGGCGAGCTGGTACGCGGACGAACGGTCATCTTGGTTTCTCACCATGTCCAGTTGTGTGCCCCTGGTGCCGGCTATGTCGTTGCTCTTGATAATGGACGCGTAGCGTTCCAAGGCGATCGCGACTCATTCATGAATTCGCCTGTTATGGCAACTCTCGTGCATGCCATCACAGGCGAGGTGGATGAGAAAGATGGATCGGCTCCTGTCGCTGAGGTGGAAAACCAGCACAAAACAGTGGAAGCTGTATCCTCGACAGAGACTGAACCGACCTCTGAGACGAGTTCCACTGCTTTCACGACTGAAGAGAACAAGCCGGAACCAGAAAAGAAGAAGTCTCCACGCAAACTGATTGAAGAGGAGAAACGTGCGGTTGGTCACATCGGTCGGGATATTTGGGAGACATATATCAAAGCCTGTGGGGGATACAGATACTGGGCCGTTTTTGGTCTTTCCCTCTTGTTCGGTGCCTTGAGTCCGGTAGTGGAGAACTGGTGGCTAGAGTGGGTTTTGAACCCGCGGCCAAGGTGACTTGTGATGCTGATATCTTTCCTTAGGAAGTGGTCTGGTGCCGATCCTGCCGAGGCGGAGCGCAATGGGCCAGTGTATTATATCGTTATCTATGCTGCGGTATGATTCATAGTTCATGCTGAAGTATTTTCTGATGCAAGTGATAGGTCACAATCTTTGGTATGTAGAGATAGTATATAGACCTTCACCGATTAACACGTTATCCCAGGACTCTTCCTGAACGTTTTCCGATTCTATATTCTCTGTGAGCCACGACTATCAGTGCCAATGCTTCAATGCTGACCATAATGTGCAGATACTGGTTCAATCAATGCATCGACCATTCTCTACAAAAGTGAGACAATTATTTCAAGAATCTCGTTCTTTACTCATGCAGACGACAGGGTTGCTGGAAACCATTCTGTTTGCCAATATTCGCTTCCATGATACTGTGTCCCGTGGCCGTCTTCTGAATCGATTCGGAAAAGATTTCGAAGGTATGACACTTCCGTGTTCTGGAATACTTGCTGCATCCGTTTTTTCTTAGGAATCGATAGTTCTATGTCTGACAACTTCGGACGTAGTATTGTATATGGTTTGGCGGCGGTGACTATCATTATCACGATCAGCGTTATTGGTGGGCCCCCTTTCATTATCGCGGCCTTGTTCCTCGGTTATTTCTACTACAATGGTGAGGAGTCTCGGTGTCTTGACAGTCAGTCAAGCTGATGCACTCTGACAGTGGCTAAGGTATATGGTCAAACAGCACGAGACATGAGACGTCTTGGTAGGGCTTCGTAAGGTTGTCCGTGGCCAATGTTTGATCTGGTAATTTGAAGACTCCGTGACTCGATCGCCGCTGTACTCGATCTATGGAGAGACAATTGCCGGCGTTGCAATCTTACGTGCCTTCGGGGCATCGTCGAAGTTCTTGCGTGACATGATTCGCTGTGTTGACACTGTGAGTGTGCCCCCTTGGTGATTGCATTCGATGCCTGCCCATTTCCGTTTACTCTACGCTTAAGAACTCGAACCCTTATTACTGGATGTGGGGAGGTGAGTACGCATATGTTCAGTAGACAACATAAATTGCTGATGATACTTGCAAGTCAATCGTTGGCTTTCAATGCGATTCAATTTGCTCTCGAGTCTCGTCGTCGGCTTCACGGGTGCGGTTGCAGTATATTATCCGAGCATCTCTGCGGCCTTGGCTGGATTTGCCCTGTCATTTGCTTCCAACATAACCCATAATGTGCGTTAAATATTTGGAGGCTCTGCAGTTCTGACCAATTGCATCAACCCCTGCAGCTCTTGTTTTTGGTGCGCCGCTTTGTCGCATTGGAACAGTCCATGGTCAGCATACTGAATCTTTGTCTTGATTATGTGCACTGACCTCAGACAGGTTGCTCTTGAGCGTGTCAAGGAGTACTCCGAGCTCAAACGTGAACTACCCGAGTTTGTGGAGCCCCGACCTGATTTGTCTTGGCCAGAAAATGGTCACATCAAATGCGAAGACCTGGTCATTCGATATGCTGTACATCTTATATTCTTTGTCCGCCAGATAATAGTGACGAAATTCTGTTTCCAGCCCGAACTTCCGAATGTACTTCATCATCTGAACTTTGAGGTACAGCCGGGTGAAAAGGTGCGACACCATCGTGGACAACGACCTGCCTGCCTGTTGCTGATTCTGTGGAATGTAGATTGGTATACTGGGCAGGACTGGTTCCGGGAAGAGTACACTTGCGCTCTCGTTCTTCCGATTCGTGGAGGCGACAGAAGGAAAAATCATCATTGATGGTGTCGACATTTCGACGATCGGTTTGACTGATTTGCGCAGCAAAATCACAATTATTCCCCGTGAGTGTATAGCCGTGTAACCCACACTAGTGTACATTAAGTGATCCTTGCAGAGGACCCTACGATTTTGAGTGGGACATTGCGATCCACCCTGGATGTTTTCGATGAGTACGAAGACGCGGACATTGTAGGTGGCATCATTGTCTTCTTTCATCGCAATGACTGAACATTTCTTTCAAAGTTTGAAGCCCTCCGCCGCGTGCATTTGATACCCTCCGAGGACGTTGTGGAAGAGACGCCTGAGACGATCAACATCAACGTTTTCCGGAACCTCGATTCTCCCGTTTCTGAAGGCGGCGACAACTTCTCCACTGGGTGTGTACACACTTTTGGTTCTCTAGACCATGCCCTTCGTAAAAATTCATGTTGGCACACAGCGAAAAGCAGTTACTTTGCATGGCCAGAGCAATCTTAAAACGTTCCAGAGTACTGGTCATGGACGAAGTGGGTGATCTGTCGACCGGTATCCAAGGGCATCGAGGTTTGAGATGACCGCTTTTCCAGGCTACCGCAAGCGTCGACTATGCGACTGACGAACTTATCAGCAAAACTATCCGACAGTGAGTTCATTTTTGTTTACTTTGTCTTGACCGTAACCGAGTGCTAATACTCAATGCCAGTGAGTTCGCCTCTAGCACGATACTCACTATTGCACATCGACTTCGTACTGTCATTGATTATGATCGCGTAAGTCGTCCGTAAATAGTGTTGTCATGTAGTTAACGAGCATTTGTAGGTGATGCTCCTTGATGAAGGTCGCATTGTAGAGTTTGATCGCCCGGCGACCCTCTTGGCGGACTCCAATTCTCGATTCTATTCCTTGTGCAAAGCAACTGGTCGGAAAGAGTTTTCCGTCCTCAAGAAGCTGGTAGGAGCCTAGAAGCCAGTCGTATCCTACATTGCCGTACAGCGCATTCTACATACGTCGTATCCTGTGTGATTCATAAACTCTAGCGGGAATTGATCAGATATACATTATTTCCTTTACAGAGGGTTCCACATCTTCTTTTGAACAAACTCCAGCAGTTCCTCGTCAGTTAGTTCCCTAAGGTCTGATGAACGGTCGACATCCTGGAAATTGTAATGAGATTATGAGCAGATCATGGACCAGAGTAGCGACTGACCGCTGCCTGTGCAGCACGAATGACACGAACTGCGATTTGTGCGCTGATCTCGCGGATACGTTGTATGCGAGGGTAGATGAGCTCCAACGCACGCTCGTCCGGGGAGAGCGAATCCGCGAGTCCAATTGCTGATGCCTCGACCATGCTATCTGTCACAGATGTCGCACGGCAGAGGATCGACCCCAACCCAAGACCTAGTCCATGTAACCATCACGCATCGCTCGCATGAACGTAACACAAACAGTGACGTACCTGGGAAGATGTACATGTTGTTTCCCTGACCAGGTTCCCACGTCCTTCCACCAAACTCCTCTTCGGGGAACGGTGACCCGGAAGCAAACAGTACGCTGCCGCCACTAGCCCGGAGGGCCTCAGAGAAAGTACATTCCGAAAGTTGTACGGGGTTCGAAAGAGGGAACACGATCGGCCGGGGGGTCTGTGAGGCCATACGACGGATGACGGCTTCGGTGAAAGCTCCCTTGATGGTCGAGAGACCCATGATCGCCGTGGGTTTCACATAACGGACTATTTCGAGTAGGTCTGTCATGGGTAGACCTGAGTAGTCTTTCCTGGAGAAGACTGATGATTACGAGCACCAGGGCTGTAAGTTGGATACGCTGCCCCATGTTAGCGTAACGACCTGCCTTTCTTGTATTCTGCGACATTTTCACGACCATCATAGATGAGGCCCCTGGAGTCGACAAGCCAGATGTGGCCACGAGCTTCTTCCTCGCTCATGCCATTGAGGGTGAAGTAGCTAAGCAGCTGGGTAGCAACACCAACGCCAGCAGAACCGGCACCGTAGAAGAGGATACGATGTTCACGAGGCTGGAGAGGGGAAAGGCGTACGGCTGAGAGAAATCCTGCCAACACGACTGCACCCGTTCCCTGAATGTCGTCATTGAACAGGGGGAAACGGTATCTGAAACGAGAGAGGAAAGAGAAGGCATGATCTGTGGAGAAATCCTGCCAAATTCGGCATCAGTATCACCGGCCATGGGATGGATAACGTGCGTGATACCGACCTCGAATTGAACCAAGAGTTTGGGGCACACACGAGATATTTCGGTCAAGAATTCCTCCATGAATTCATCATATTCGGCCTCCGAAGCTCGTTTTTGGCGCAGACCCAAATATAGCGGATCGTCTAGGAATGTTTGGTTGTTAGTTCCCAAGTCAATGGTGATCGGGAGCGTAGAAGAAGGACGGATGCTGAAGCGTCATGAGTACAGGGTATCCGGCACATGATTTCGGAGAATAGTTACCCAGCACCAGCAACATAAAGTGACAGTTTGCCAATCGCAATGGGCATTCCGTTCAATCCAAGGTCACCTAGACCAAGTATGCGGGAACCTATGCGATTCAATTAGCCCGACGGTATTTAGATGTGCCAGAACGGACTTACCATCCGTCACGACGCTAATGCGTGCTTCATCTATAGCCGGCCAATTGCGGAGGATGGTTCCAATTTTGCCTTTGTGTTGGATGGAGATGAACTATCGCGTGATTAGTAAATGTAAAGCTGCTGATAGGCCACTACGTACAAGGCCTTCGGGCCGTCTGAAATTCTGAGAGTATTGGAGGCAGGCATCTCCAACGGTTGGAGTGTAGATGAGCGGCGTGATTTCCTGTAGGGAATCATTAATACGGACAAATGTCGCTTACTCAGCTACGAACGCTCGTGTGGGTTAGACAGAGGTGGTAAAACGCATCCACATCGGCATGCTTCAGTTGAGAGAGGAAGATGTATTTTTCAATATCGCTCGTTTTGGAGCGCAGCTGCGCCAGGACACGCTGGTAGTGGACACCGCGAGAGAACGCGGGGGGAAGAAGACCCTCGGCGAGGGACGGTGTCGCTGCAGATGTCACTTGAATAGACGGTCATACGAGGCTCTATGGGAAAGACTTACGCTGCGGTTCTAATCTGAGCTTCTGGGAGCCATCTGTGGCAGACCAGTATGGAGTGAGTACGATAGTCATAGTGGGTATGGAGACGAAGAAAGTGGAGAGACTGGATCGTAAGAGGCAATGATACGATAGGAAACTTATACTCGACGGGAAAAGTCGGGAAGCAGGATGGCGCCAGATTGTGATTTTTTCTCTGAGGGGTCGCATATATATCAGCATACCAATTAATTAAGCGCCGGAACAACAGATGGGCGTAGAACACAGCAGAAAGTCATGACGACACAATCAGCCCTGCAGACGTAGTTACTGTCCCTGTGATGAGGGCATGGACAGCCAGTTCACAGGCACTGCCGAGCGCAACGACAAAGTTACTGAGCAAGGTCGACCGGAACCAAGGTATCGGAGGACATGAGCTCGAGCTGACGGACGCACGGAACACGGTCGGGTAGGAGAAAGACATACGAAAGACGGGCGGACGTCGACATGAGCGCAGGATCATTTTCAACGTGCACGCTGACTCTCACAGCGCTGGGAACGACGGCGCCGAAGGGTGTGACTCAGTGCACGTGATTGACGTCACGCGTATGGTCACGTACGCGTTCTTAAGGTTGACCACGATCGTGTCCACCATGAACGATGCCAACACCTCGCCAGAGCTCATGCTACAGTTTTACAGGATGCTCTATCCATTCGAGTCAATATTCGCATGGCTAAACCATGAACATGTCCCGACCAAGCTCTTCACTCATCGCGAGTTTGCATTCACACTCCAGGGAGACGTGTATCTCCGATATCACTCCTTCAATACCGCAGAAGACCTCAAGAAACAAGTTTTATCGCTGAACCCGACTCGTTTCGAGATCGGTCCAGTGTATTCCGCCAAAGTGCGCGTCACCCTGGCCACAAAGGGAATTCGCAGCTGATGATCGAGTTTTAGCCACGCGACAAGAAAACCGTTCGTCCTGCTGCATTCACCCCGCAAAAACGTGAGCTCGTGTTCGATATTGACATGACGGACTACGATGGCGTTCGCACGTGCTGCTCCGCTGCAGACATATGCTCTCGTTGTTGGGGCTTCATTGCAGCCGCGGTCAAAGTTCTGCACTCCTCCCTTGTCAAGCAATTTGGCTTCCAGCATCTTTTATGGGTCTATTCTGGTCGGAGAGGGATACATCTATGGATAAGTGATTCACAGGCGATGGATCTGACAGATGATCAACGGAGAGCACTCGTCAGCGCTTTGACAGTGGTCGAGGGTGGAAAAGAGATGGTGAAGAAAGTGAATGTCCGGATGAGCAACAAGGAACTCCCACTGTCGCTATGGGATGCATTGTCTACTCTCAAGGCATTGTTTGGCCCGCTGATCCTGGATGATCAAGATTGTTTTGGGCCCGAAGAGGGTTGGGAGACGCTGCTTCAGCTAGTCCCAGATCGGACGATAGTTGATACTCTTCGCGGGAAATGGTCAAAAGACCCTGGTAGGTCGTCTGCGTGCAAGTGGAATGAGCTCAACACACTTGTCAACGAACAAGTGAGTCGAGTTGAGTCATTTTCCCTTGCTTAGTTTGACGAGGTGTTGTGCAGAAACGTCACCATGCTGTATTGGAAGACATTATCCTACAATATACCTATCCCCGTATAGATGCTGAAGTCTCCAAGCACCGAAATCACTTGCTCAAGGCACCATTTTGTGTCCACCCCAAAACGGGTCGTGTCTGCGTGCCTGTGGACCCAATGAACATTGACCGATTCGATCCATGTGGTGTTCCGACCGTTGCTCAACTACTTAAGGAGCTGGACGTCGCAGGAGACGGTGCTGACTGGGAGAAGACGAGCTTGAAGCCATATGTTGATATGCTGGATAGACACACCCAGGGTCTCATGGAGGACGTGAGAAGGAGGAAACGAACGAACGTCAAGGCTGATGATGGCTGGTGATACGAAAGGTTTCCGCCTGCAATGCGGCGTTTGTAGATCCCCCTCTATGTGTAATG
>JBBPJS010000008.1:0-38711 GCA_038088835.1 Singerocomus rubriflavus
CGTAGAGTTACCACTCACACGTGAGGTGTGGCGGGCAACGAGCTCTTGGAGACGCATGACACGGGTTTTGAGGGATGCAAAAGATGCAATGTATACATTTATGTCTGCGAGAGCGAGTTCATATGCAGTTGCGAGGTTCACATTGGCCTGTCCGTATTCTGCGTTGGTAAAGATTAGCACAGTAGGGGGTACACTCATGGCGGGGGGAATGGATTACTTGCGGGGGGGGAGAGAGAACCAGCATGGCTATTCATCAATCGAGCGGTTCTTGTACATTGTGGCCCTTCAGGGTCCATTGAAACAGCCCCCATCTTTGGCTTGGTGCACATCCAGTGCATCCACCTGTACCATCCATTTTTTTTCTTGTCCACCATTGTCTTTGTGTTAGGTCCCATTAAAGCCGTCGCTTCCGAAATACCACCACTTACTCCTCTGTGGTATATGAGAGCACCAGTCAGGGAGCATTGAATAGCTGTGGTGTCGCCCAGCAGGGTGTGGTATAGATGCTCATAATCACCGCTGGTTGCGTGATTATCATGTTTGATGTGATGCTTCCCTTCTACTCGTCCATGGGCGTCGGGCTATGCATAGGGTGTGCAATGCGGCGCGATGTCCGGGTTCTGTACCTGTTTGCTTTTCTAAACCGGGTGGATGTGAACATTCAAAATGATGCTCATTGTCTGGGATTTAATCGCCTTTTCTGTAGGATCGGTAGAGACTGCACAACTTACGTCGTTGATGTCACACCGCTACACAACGTGTATACACAAAATGTGACACCACTCGTGGTCAGGTTCCGAAGTATTTTTGAACTCGCGGTATAGAATCAGTGACTAGGTGCTGGATTTTAGACAGATACGCCAGGATCTCTACTACGAATGGTTCGAATAGTCTAGAAGCCTGATGGTTACTCATAGTAGGCTTGCAATGCAAGCAGGTGCCCCGGAATTTTGACTCTACAGGACCACGCACAACCTTGGCTATGGTAACGTTTGATCTTCTGTGTCAACTAGATGAGTTATCGTAGTGTCTGGAAGTCCATTCGACCACCAAAAGTAATATCAACAGCAAGATAACAGTCCATATGTAACGATCCACCTGAAACATTCTACAGTCTGGACCTAAGGGCGACTGCAGGCGCATGGGACTTTTCGGATTCTGAAGCTTCAAAATCACTCTCCAACACGAGCAACACAATGCTCAGTATTTCATCTAACAGCATTCTTATGCATTCCTCTCTCCATCCGGAGTTTCCCTGACATTATAACACATCAGAAAGGTGTATGAACAATGGTAAGAAATATAGGAGCAAGGATAGAATGTAAAAAAGAGAATGGCATACCTGAATCTTGAGATGGAACTTCGAATTCATTGTCCACATGTGAACAGCCCGGCCATATTACGCGGGAGAAAAGAAAAGAGAAAAGTCTATAAGACCTGCTGAAGCGGGAACAATGATCACCAATGCCTTACATGCAATGTTTCAATCGAATGGAAGTGTATACGCCCCCAATAGTGTTCTTCTTGAGCTGGGTCCGCAGCTTGTTCTCTACAACACCTAGGTTATAATAGGTACAGCACCATGGGGACGATGCTGCTTCCTCCGCCTCCATCTGGTTTGCGAACTTGGTATCATCTTGCTCCATTTCAGTGTATGACATGCCCGCTATCATAAACGACAGATGGGATAGATAAGGGTCAGCTAGCTGCCTGTCGAAATGCTCCTGGATTATTTTTGCTATTGCGATCAGTCTTGCCTCATCACTACGTTCCAGCAATGACTGATATATCGAGAAATGTAATGGCATCAGAGTGGACAACGAAATAAAGTGAGTCCTCGTGTTGTAAGGAGGTTTGAGATAGCGTTCGAGGGAGACACTAATATCCAAAGTCGGTAAAAGTCAGTCAACTCTAAGACAGAAGATTTAGCAACAGCATAGCTTACACTGTCACATTAGGCGAGAGATAGGCCTCAGAAGTTGAGTGTCCAGAAACAGAACCAGGGTTCATCCTGATCTGTGCCAAACAGAGCGCAGCGTGGAATAGTGCCGAGACACTCACTCCTAGTTTCTTCGTCTCAGAAATAACCGCAGCTATCTCCAATTCTGAAACAGCTATAGCATGATGGAATGGTAGATCAGACGTGTTCAATGGACGAGATGGGGGAGCCAGCGTGGGTCGAGGCTAGGTGTAGTAGTTGACATCATTAAACAACCACAGCCAGAAATGTATATGAAAGGACTGAGACCGAACATGACACAATGCGAGTGTTCTGGTCAAAAAAGTCCTGCAAAAGCATTGTTCCGACTGTTTCCCCTTCTCTAAGTGGCCCTCTTGTCGCCGTAATTGGATCAACAGCAAGGTTCTTCCACTCTTCCGAAGGCTTGATTTTGATATTCATGCCTTCATCAAAGATCCATTCACTCATCAGGGCTAGTCCACGCACTGCAGGTGTTGTGTCGCTGATAGAGTAAAGGCTATGAAGGTATAAGCCGTATTCCTTGCTTTCGTTGCCACCACGTTCGAGGTTATAAGTAGGCAAGCCCTGAAATAAGCGATAGTACCATTCCCATCCGCATCCGAACTAAGAACTGAAAATTAAGTCCTGTTCGGTATGGTGCCAAGTTTCGGCTGTGGTAGCTCAGCTAAGAGCTGTGGAGTCGGATGATGCCAGATCCAGGTATATCAGAACCCTCATGATGGAAAGAATAAGCCCTTCCTTGCCCAATCTTGACCATCTGATGCTTGTCCTATGACCAGAACAGTGACAGCAACTCATACAGCACACAGTGCTCCTCAACATCATAAGGCATCGTCCGAGTTGCGGAGTCCAAAGGTATAGCGGAGCTAGCTAGCCGAGTCGGTGAGCTACGCCAGCCGAAACCTGGCACCATATCGAACAGGACCTTCGGACCTCGTGGAGAGCGTGGTAAAGCGTTGCAAACACAACACCCTTGTTGGGAGTCGTCATACTCTTCGTCGTCACGGCGAGAACAAGTCCATGGTCGGTCCCGTTGCGACTCTTCCCTCGCCAAGTTTGGTGGTTGTCATGAGCACATTGTTTTGTTGTGGATTACAATAGCCGGGGAACGACGCTCGCAACGACTCTCGTCATGTGCTGGGACACGGAGATGGCGCACATGGCTCATAAGGTCCAGCGTCCATGCTGAAGGGCTTGGATGAACGCCTGACCAGTCCAAACAAAGGGCATACGAGCATTCTCGGTCAACCAAGTCATTGGATCCCATTCGTGCCTCCACCAACTTCGACTTGGAGGTCCTATCAGCAACGATATGTCTCTCGATGGTATCACTGCACTGTTCTATAGAACACCCCAGGAGCACCTGAACGAGACATGGAAAATCATCAGGATGCTTCCGCCGAGTCCACCACCAAAGTACGTCTGGGTGTCGCTCAGCCCGCATATGTGCCCGCGATCTGGTACTCATGTCCGTCGCCTTCGCACCTCTGTCTACCTTTTGCCTGCGCATACCTCGTGCACATGGCACGACCTACAGACACCTCCGCGTGCATGTCTATCTCGGATGGAAACCAGGCTGCGACGAGACCGAGTTTGTCATGCGCAACAGTGCACTCGTGGCTGACTTTCCGCTCGAGCGATCCGGTTGTCTTGCTCTTGCCCGTGTCAAGTCGAAGTGGGCACTCCGGGATTGTGCAGTAAGTCGTCGTAGGTCTTAGTATGGTGTGCTGACTTTGAATGGTCGTTACTCCCTTCCTTTTACCTCACTGCATGGCTCAGCCAATCGATCCGTGTCGTCGGGCCAGGTTCGAAACGGCCCATCCGGAATATGTATCCCCACTTGCGATTAGGGTGCTCACGGAGTACGAAGGCGTCCTCAAGCTTTTCGGTGCGTCTCTTTTATCCTTTCCATGAAGAGGGTCCCTGCCATACTATGCCGTCTGTTTTCATTTCCGTCTCCCACCAACCCCGTTCCCCTGTTCAAGTACTTGCGCTATCTTCAAAAATTACTCACCGCTCGTTCTCATTTTCCGTACAGAACCGACTCCGTCGGAGGGTACAATCGCCATGCGTGATCTCCGTCTCCGGCTGGTCACTGCCTATGATAACTTTTGGATGCAGTTGCACGAGGCAACGCTTGGTCGACTTGAGGACACGATTGGTCTCGTGGCGACAGTAAGAGTCCCCCTTAATGTTCCTCGCCCCCCTTCACTGACATACCTTGGGTTGCTTGCATGGGTGACGTCACAGGCCATCTTGCTGACGGCGGTCACATTTGGGATTCCTGCCGCGCTAGGGTGGTATGTTTTGCGTACGCAACATTGGTTGACACTTATCGCCATTGCGACATGGCGGTGATCCGTTTCGAAGTGACGCTCGTGATGGGTATTTTTTCTGGCTCTTTTTCTGTTGGGTACCACCGTATGCAAACTTATGCTGATTATGAACCATGGAATTTCAGTTTCTGTACGTTTGATCACTATGTGTCTTTCATTTATCGAGCTCGTTATGAATGAAAGAGATGTACACTAGCAATGTAGCAAAGCAGGGAGGTGTTGATTGTAGGAATATTTTGACATGGTACTCATATGCATGCATGTTTTCTCTTCCCACTCCGGAGATTAGAATCACCACACTAATGCATGAGTATATACTGTGTTGGAAGGCGGAAATTCGGACCGTACGCTCACTGTTTAGGCGCGTGAGCCGTCACTCCTTTTTATGTTGCAGCTCACCCACAGACGATGTCTCCCTCTTCTTCTTTTCCTTTTTGACACAATTATTTGCAGTGTTTACATCGAGCATGTCCATGCGAGACACTAAATATACGCGTTGCATCCCCACTCCTTCTCTTTCCTTAGTTCGTCACTTGCACGACAACAGAGGTACGTTGTAGTCTTGCGCAACCAAAACCCAAACTTACATATTCAGTAGAACGCTTGTCTTAGTCCAGCATACTGTACATCCTAAACTATGCCATCATGAGTTTATTGCTCCCTCTGGTCCTGGAGACCAAGCCTGTATATGCATTACGAGCTTTCTAGTGCACAGCAAGACTCCACGCACTGGTACCACAATATATCGTATACAAGAAGACAAGTGTGACAGACGAGGTATCTCGTTTCCGAATTCCCTCGCCCCAACGATGGTGTCCATTCGACGACTTGCAGCAAAGTGACATCAGTTACTCAAGTATCGTGAGCATAGGAACACCGTGCGTATCTGTCTTGAGCCAGTCTCATGCATGTTTTTTTTCTTGTAAATGTCAATCGATGTCTGACAGGGTTCAGAACTTTAACGTGATTTTTGATACTGGTGAGCTCGCGGTGTAATTACACCTCGATTGTCCTCCGAACCACACTCAGGATCCCCTGATCTATGGGTGGTTAATATTGCCTGCACGACATGCGCATCCGACCCTCACCTCTTCAACCCTTTGAGATCTTCCACCTACAAGAATTTCACTTCCCTACTTAGCTTCAACTATGAAGGTAGTACCGTGACCGGTTACGTTTCCGAGGACACCGTCATGTTTGGAGGTTTTAGTGTGCAGAGTCAGCGACTCTGTACGCGTTCTGTCCATTGTCCATTGTTATCAGTCCTTTACTATCGTTTCCGGTGTCCGTTGATACTACCTTGACCTCGGGCGACGTGCTTAATGATAACTTGTCGGGTATCATGAGACTCGGATTCCAGTCCATATCAGCACTCCAGACACCATTCTGGCAGGCATCAAGTGACCAAAATTTATTACCTCAGTCCATGTTTGGATTTTACCTCGAACGCCACGTCGATTAGGTTGACAAAGTGAACACTGCGCCTGGAGGCACTCTCACGCTTGGTGGAAGCAATGCTAGCTTATACACTGGCAGCATTGAGTTTTATCGCCATGCCGAATAGCACGACGCCTTCGTATTGGTTCCAGTAGGTCCGGAGTGAGTGCGTTCCGTGTGGTTCTTTGTTGACTAGATCGTGTTGTGATTTTATTCAGCTATCACGATCCAGGACACGTCGATCAGCGTTCCGAGCAGCAGTGGTCTCGCTGCGATCGATACTGGTACGACGCTCATCGGTGCGCCAAGTTTCATCGCTCAGCAAATCTGGAAGAACGTGTCTGGCTCTCTATCCTTGACTGATTCGTACCAGGGCATGTATGCGTTCCGTACGTATCCATTGGTCTTGTTCCTACATAACATATTCCCTCATGCACCTCTATGCATCTGTCGGGTGACGCAGCGTGCACTAGCGAGGTCTTCATGTCTATATCGTTCGGTGGTACCACTTGGACCATCGACGCTGTCGACATGAACATTGGCACGATTGATCCCCAGTCGGGCGGGAACCCGATGTGCGTTGGCGGTATATTCGACATGCCCGAGACTGCTCTGGGTGACATTTCTTCCCGCGCTTGGATCATCGGAGATGTCTTCCTCAAGAACGTGTATACCGTGTTTCAGGCGGACCCACCCTCTGTCGGGTTTGCACAACTCGCAAGTGGACTGAAACGTTCGGGTGGGTGACCTCTCTCACTTTTTTTTCGCGCCTTTTCGTTAGTCATTTGTTATTGACTATCTTGACGATGTGCTGAATTTTGGGGTTTGTCGTGCTAGTGTCGTCGGGCGCCGATTCGAGTATGTTTAGTGGTGCTCATACGGCGTCACTGAGACTCGTTGTGGTTCTTTTTGCCTGGATTTCCATCATGACATGAGCTCCCAAACGAACGCCGTTCAGGGCGGATACATCCCGCGTGACTTTCTCCCGTTGGACATCATCATAAACAATAACAGTATTATCCACAACGATGAACGTGATAATCACACTCTATAAAGCAACATCGGTCATCTATATTACCCCTACCACCAACCTGGACAATTCTCTATGTGCGTGTGCGTGTTTATTTTATCTTATTGAGCGTATTTTGTTGTTACGATCCTCATACATACACCTTATTTTACTCTTTTGTGGTGGAACTTTTTTTTTTCTCCTTTCTCTTGTTTGGGCTTTTTGTGTGGTCGACAAACAAATACCGTAAACCTATGACAGCGGGTTTAATGCTAGTGCCAGTGATTCGTGGAGGGTTGTCCTGAGTTGGAGACCTGGCCAAACTCGGATCGGAGGCCGATGAAGAGCACTCTGAGCAGCGTCTTCGCTTCACGATGACGGGAATCTGGAAACAACCTGGATGACTGTAAAGCACGATAGAGACGAGCTTACTGAAGAACACGTTGTCCAGTGTATGTGACCCAATGACCTCAGGTGCGTTCTACTTCTTGAATGCCTTACTAATTTTTTAGGGTCGTATTGGGTCGATGGTATAACACACAACCATGGCCATAAGATAACGATCCTGAAAATAGCCTCATACACCGAGAACGTATGCTATATCGCCCGTATGGTGTGTTTGTTTTGATCACAACAGAGCAGAGCCGCGACTTCGCCGAGGGCCACACTATTCTATTGAGGTCGGAACAAAGATGGTGGAGTGATTGTGGACAAAAGGGAGTGCCATCGTGTTTGTGTGTGAGTTTCATGGATCATTTTTTTTAGGTCGACAACATCGCACGTTCGACCTTCCAACCCACCTCGAACTCCGGGCCAACATGCATAGAGCATTGCGGTTGATTGAAATATTCGAGGTCGTGTGCAGTTTTGTAGATCGAAGGACACTTCTACATCTCGTGCAGACCTGTCGCATGTTTGAAGATCCTCCATTGGACATCCTGTGGCATGAACTTGGTTCAGCAGAGTACGCCTTGTCATGTCTAGTTGAAGATGGAATGTTGGAACAGGAGCATGACAACGATGTGGGTAGACCCTATTGTTTTCGACAGTGTCTTGGTAACTAATGATGCTCGTAGACATCTCATCAACTTGCAATGTACAATCATCGGGAGCGAATACGGAAGTACACGTCTCGTGTCACTGCTGTGAGGTTCAATTACCTCGGTTATCCCGTTTTAAAGGACAAGCTTGATTTGTTTCTGCGCGTACTGTCATACTCGTCATCAAACGCCCTGTCTTTGATGTTTCCAAAGCTGAAGAAGGTCCACATCCACGCTCTCTCCTCCCATCATTACAACATGCGGTTGTTCCATTATGTGAACAGCCCCTCTGTGACCGACCTTAGCTTGATACTCAGTTCTGGCCCATGGCAACCAATACTCGATTTCGCACCTTTTCTGGTATCCTTGTACCCGAGTATACGGGTTGTTCGGGTCATACTTCATGACCAACGCTTCAGACCCCCAGTGAAGCTACTTCGAATCCTTTCTAAGACCATCCGTAGTTGGAAATACTTGGATCATGCGTCACTTGATTTCCTCGATGGCCTTGCATATGAACACCTTTGTCAGCTCAAGACCCTCACTTCACTTTACTTGGACGTTTCGTGCTATAATAATTATGCGCGTCTTCAAGGAGCCGAACTTCCTCCAGTGCACTTTCCTGCACTTACCGCCTTATGTCTCAAAGCGTGCACCATTGTTGACTTGGAACAATGGTTCCGTCGGCATGAATTCTTCCCTCTGTTAACAAACTTGTCCTGCGAGGTGGCAAAGACACGTTCGGAATCAATTCCCAACCCATACGACCTCTCTAGATCAATCGCAGCTCATTTCAATCCCCAGGCTCTTCGGGAAGTCTATTTATGTCATCATTCTGAAGACATCTTCGTCTCCTTGAGATTCCTTCAGCCTCTTTACTCGTTCAAAAACCTTCGTTCTGTACTCATCTCCGCATTTTGCAAGCTCTCTATAACCGATCGCGACTTGGAAACACTCGCTTCTTCTTGGCCACTCCTGGAAGAGCTGGAACTCAACCGTTGGATTCCACATCTGAACGCACGCTTCTTGTCCAGCCCTTACGCTGCAATTCCCACTTTCAAAGGTCTTTTCAAGCTCGTTGAACGCTGCCCCCGCCTACGCGCTCTCTCTATCGTGATCAACGCAAGAGATACGTCGTGGATAAACTTTGTCAATCCCTGTGATGGTATTTGTCCCATGATGGTTTCCCGTCTTGACTTTGGAAACTCCCCAATCGACGATCCTAGGCGAGTCTCATTGATCCTAAAGGCTATCTTTCCGTCCCTTGAACAGATAGATGTGGCGAGCCTGAAGATGAACTTGTTCGTTTGCTTCTATGACGAAACGCTGCCACCTTTGGACTTGTGGGAAAGGGTGAACGTTCATCTCGCTGATTGGTCCTGGGCCAACGCGATAAACAAGAGACGTGCTGCTCGGATTAATTCCACAGATATTCCATCCCGTAGATTGCATTGAATTGCATACTTTCTCGTTCATGTCATCTTGGTCTGTTACTAAAAAGTCTTATGACGCTGTACTCTGACACAAGGAACATACTGTATATACTACGTTGCTTGTACGGAAAAAAATGTCGAATCCAGCCATGAATGGAAATAAAGCGAAGATGCCTTTGTTGAGTGGTAGTACAGCGTCATTCTTGTTGATTGTGACGCGTCTTTTGGGAACGTCACCGTCAAGCCACCCGCCTCGACCCTTAACTTCATGTCAAGGTGGATTCACGTCATGGAAGTCGAGCCGCGCCAACACTCTATTGCGTACTTACCTTGATCGCAAAGGGGTGTTGTAATGTCCGTGAAATCTTCACATAGCTGCATTCGCGGATAGAGTATTCCCTCCCTCATGAGAGAGGCATTTCCTCACCTCGTCTGCAACTGTGGGACAGTAATCTGGTATACGTCGATGGTGATGTCATCCCAGGCTACTCAAATGTGGCTGTCATGAAGTTCGTATCGCCGAATTCGTGGACATCCATCCTGATGAAGACTTGTCAGAACAAATAGGAGGTATAGTGTCTTACATTGGACGGATGAAGATCAACGCGTTGTGTCAAAGCACGTCTGTTGTGCACGGAATAAAATGGCCGGAAACACTTTGCGAGCGTGCCATCCAACAGAAAATCAAACTCGATGAACGGGTCGTAATAGGAATACATGCGCGATTCATGGTGGTCGATTTGACCTAACAACGTGGGTGATTATGATGGGGAGCCGTCGACAATAACAAAGGAACACACATGAATGCAAGAAGGGAATACTGAGGAAGAACTACGAACTGCGACACCTATTGGAAGATTAGTGCAGACTCGACATGTGGCAAGAGGAAAAAGCACCTCACTTCAAAGGCATGACATTGAGAAGGGATCCAGAACGAGGATGCATGCATGCATCATCTATGCGTAAGTTCTTGTTGGACTGGATGCCGTATCGGCCCTTGTGCCCTGGATCCCAACATTCGAGCCACCTGGAACACCTTCCGCATATGATTGGGTTGTTCATATGCCGAGTTTGTACCATGTGGCGCGAATAAGGGACAGCATAGGCTCCCATTCTTTGCTCGTCATGGGAGGAAAGAGGGAAGGGGCGAGAGAGAGCGGCCCTACCATCAGTCGGGCAGAACAAAGATCTACCTTTCTAAGACGCCGTGAAAGGATATAGGTGACCTTTGACCAAGGTAACTAGCAACACTGATGGGGTCATCATTGACGTGCTACTTGAAGGAAAATGACCGCTAATCGCGACACCTAGCATCGAGCACTGTCGAGGCCAAGGTCATCGAAACTAGGCAACACGAGCAAGTAAACAATAAGTGCTAGCTCACCTTATCGTCGCGGGGATATTATACTGAGTAGAGCGACGTGGCCAGGAGGGCAGTCTAATATACCGGCCATGAACAAAGAAGTGATGACATCATAAAGAGCCACTCGGAGCTTACCCTGGCAAGGTTACAGTGATAAAGATATAAAGCAGCGTCGCAGTGACCGAAAATAGAAGGAAATATGCCTCCCCCCCAAAAAAAAAGACTTTGGGAGACATGTCAAACATGTTGGAACCCCGAGGAAAAATAGTTACCGAAGCACATGTACTTGCATGCACTCTATAGGATTCGTGCACTGTATGTATAGTCTTTATAGATTCTTAATCGACAAGATCGTTCGCCATTGCAAAGTGACTTGCAGTGGTCACTTGTAAGTTGTGAGTATCGCTTTGTACTGTAGGTTTCTGTTTCAGCGATGTCCGATCTAATGATCTTAGTAGCAGCATCTAAGAAACAAATTGAAGGAGTAAGAAATCTTCCTAGGTATCGGCACGCCTGTGCACAAAGGGCTGAGATAATCAGGTCTCCGCACGGGGTCTTGGGTACGCAAATGCCCTCTGCTGGTGAGTGCCACTGGGACGAGATAGATTTTGACATTCATTCAAATGGTGCACATACACACATATCACAGTGGATCCATCAATGCACCTAGTTAGGCGAGGTTGGTCATTGGGAGAGACAAAGATATAAGAGACAGAAATGAAGACGAGTCGTGAGTTGCATTCAGTAGAGCATCTCATAATGCAAAATACGTCATGATGCAAAACAAGAGAGGGTGACCAACAGTATGCATCATGAGATACCCTGCTATACCTACGCGGCAAGCTACTGTACTTCGATCGTACGGATATTGTCTATCAGGTCCGCCAACGGTACGCTCTCGCTAACCTGAACCATGATCAAACTGTCCGCAGCGACCCGTCTATACTCCATGCGCGAAAGGGCCTCAAACAAGAGCGCACCAAATGGCTGCCGCAGACGAGCGACTAACCGGAGTGCTTGTGTGGTTCTGTCGAGCCCAGCCGCACCGCCCGAGAACTCTTGGTCGAGTAGTGGACGAATCCAAGGATGGACAAGATAGAGTTCCTTCATCCCACTCAAATCATCTGCAGTCTTGATCTCTATGTCTCCAAATGAGGACGTCGTTACACAGTATACATATGAATTCATTGCTGGGTCTGGACTTGAGGTGTAGGCCAATTCAGTGAGATGGAAAACGATGCCAGGAAGTCGCAATCGACTTGCGACAAGGAAAGGCGATGGAAGTATGTTGAGGTTGTTGTGCAATGTCCTGGCCAGGGTAAGATCAGGCAGGGATGAGCGTAGTACCGCAACCATGTCGTTCATTTCAGCCATCTCAATTGGTTGGGGAATGTGAAGAGGCACAAGTTCACTGTAGACAGTGAGATCAACAGGTAGACAGCTATTGTAGCTGCCTGCGCGTCCAGTCCAAGCGAGAATTGTGACATCTCCTGATCCTGTTAGGATGTGCTCCAGGAGGCGACCCACTGCACGATTGCCCTCGCCGTATATAACCGGAATGGCAACATTGAAGATTCCAAGTAGCGAGTATGCGATGTCTTCCACGAGTGTCGTTTGGCGCATTGAAGCCAGATGGAGTTTCTCCCGTACCCTGTCGAGGCCAGGTCGAAGGACAGCCAGCTCCTGTGCAGTAACTCTAGTTGCTCGTTGCATCTCCGAAGTGATCTCAAGGGACTCCTTGTGATTGGACAATGTCAAGCCGAGGTATGGCTCCCAGTCCTCCGTGTAGAACTTGACAGTCTTTGCAGCAACATACTCTTGGTACGTCCATGCCCGAGTGTTCCAGATACTCCGCTGCAGACCGCCAGGAACGCGAGACCGTGAAGATACACCACGAAGGTAGACGATGGTGAGGGATGAGCCGCGATACCATGTGAACATTGCAACCAACGACTCTTGCAATACCACGTTGTTGACCTTATCAACGCAGCATGTGTCACTCCATGCCCATCGGAATCCAAAAGAACGCGCAAGGGAGCAGAACATCTGTAGTTTGGTGTTCACAGTGGATGGTTCTAGCTCATAGACAGTGGTATGCTCGACCTTTTGAAGGAGTGGTTCGTCTTGCTCCCACTTGTGTGATAGCATCACGTATTGGTAGAATTCCTTCACCTCTCTCCAAATGCGCGCATAGTCAACTCCCATCGTCATTGATGACACGAGTTCACTAAATATCGGGAGCGACTCGAATGCTTCTGCTTGTTGTTTCCTACTATACAAGCGACCGGTGGCGGTGTCGATGAGTACTCGTGGCATGTGACAAATCGTCTGCGCAACGATGTGCCGAATTTTAGATGTCGCATCCACATACTGGCCACGAAGTTCTACCGACGATGACAATCAGGATACGATGACCAGGGAGATTTTAAGGAAATGGCTCACCACGAATACGCTCATTGGGTGACTGTTCCAGCCTGGAAAGCATGGCATGGAGTGCTTCGACTGCCTCGGCATGCCGTCCTGCACCATGTAGTGCCGCATGTCTCCGTTCATAACCCTCGTGAGACGATGGGTCGAGCTTGATGGCCTGCGCACCGTTGTCAAATACTGCTAATACTGTGTGATGTATGAACAATACCTCGTCAGAGTCACCCAATGCATCCCCCCACGACTTCATTGACGCCCGTGCACTACTCCGCTTGACGAGGATACCCACACGGTTCGCTGGGTCGAGTGACAGAATCATCGAGAAGTGTCCGACGGCATCATTGTACTTTCGAGAGTCCATCGCGGCATCTCCGAGTCTCTCTAACCTCACTGTGCATCGATGCTGAAAACCTATGTGGTATACTCAGACAATCTTTGACTACATTGTCCATGCTGTACGACTCACTGAGTTCCCACTGCGCTCGGTCATCACGAGTACTCGCGTCCTTGCCTAGCTCGCTCTGCATCTGACGGAAACAGTCGATCGCCTCCTGGACACGACCGTCCCTTTCAAGAATATCGCAAATCGCCTGATAAATGTGATACCTTGGAACCTTGAACTAAATGCAAGGATAATCAACATCTGAATCTGAATTATCACCTAGGGTATACCTGGGCAGCACTACTCAAGGCCTTGTTCACTGAGCCATGAACTAATACCGTACTCGTCCACTTGGTCAATAGGCCATTCGGTATTGAGGGACTGAGCGATATAGCAGTAGAGTATGCCGCAAGTGCTTCATTTTTTTTCTCAGTATCCAATGCCTTATCTCCAATTGTTTCAAGCGTCGATATGCATTGGTTCGAAAAACCTGATAGCCGGGAGTAAATACTTTATCTAAATGCATGATGTCAAAACTTACTGGCAAGCCAGTCCATTAGCAATTTGTTGGCCTTGATGTCCTCAGTGAGAGTGTTCGTGATGTTGAGAAGAGATAGGGCAGCATCAATTACGTGGCCCTCAGCATAGAAGACCTCGCATTGATGCTTCTGCTCGTGCGTGCTCAGGAGGTTGGCTTTGCATTGGAAATCGACATTCTCGGCGCGAAGTTGCTTGACAGTTTCTTCAAGACATGCAATTTTGCTGTCTAATGGACAATAGATGTCAATAAAGCACAAGATAGTATGATGATGGGCGTACTCGAGTCCGTCTCTTGTGCACGAAGGGCTGTAATGATTTCATTGAGACTTGACCTCTCCTGATTGGCTGCACGTTGTGAATCAGAGAGTTTGTCATAGAGACGCTGAATGGTTTCTTCAAGACGTGAAATTTTACTGCCTAGCGAACATAGATGTCAATAGTGCACAAGTGAGGATGGCGGTGGACACACTCGAACTCATCTCTTGAGCACGAAGGGACTCGATGGCTTTATTGAGATTATCTTTCTCCCGATTTGCTGTGTATTGTGAGTCGGAGAGCTCGTTACGCAGATGCTGTATAGTTCCTTCAAGATATGCGATCTTATTGTCTGGAAAACAGGGATGTCAGCAACACGCAAGCTTAGATGATAACAGACGCACTAGAGCTCTCTCCTAGTGCACGAAGGGACTTGATTGTCTCTTCAAGATCATCTCTTTCGATACTCGTGTGTTGAGCTTCCTGCTCAAGGAGAATCTACGGTAGTCAGTTTATTGTTAGAGTGTAATCCCACATAGCGGGCTATTAATATGCACGTACATCGCCAACGTAGGATGGGGGAAGTGCATCACAGATATTCCACAGGACGATTTTGTTGCTCCCACCCATTACAATGTCGTAGTTTGGGGAGATGGCCATGGTCACGACGCCCTCTGCATGGTTGATGACAGACCCGATTTGCTGGTGCGTAGTAGTATCCCAGAATGAGACCGTCGCATTGGCAGAAGCTGCGATGAATGTCCCATTGCTGGCGAGGGCGATGCACGTGGGGTTGGTTCTGCTATGTATGCGCCATTTCGAGAGCGTGGCCCCGGTGGATGCGTCGAGACAGACGATGTTGCCATCAAAAGTTAAGATGAAGAGACTCTCGCTGTTTCCGGCCCAGACGAAGGAGTGATTATGTAGAGAATTGACGATGAGTGGAACATCGACGAAGAGACGGCCATTGCGACTGTTGTAGACACGAAGGGACCCACTCTTTCGCGCAGGGGTAGCAGTGGTCGTCGCGATGAGGCGTCCGTCGGGTGAGAACTTGACACCGACTACCCCTTGGTTGTGCTGCAGCCTGAGTAGTCGCTCGCCTGTCGAGAGCGACCAGACGCAGACAGTCTCGTCGTAGGATCCTGTTGCGATGCGCGTCGCATCTGGGGAGACGTCCACCGCCTGCACCCAGTCGCTGTGCGCGTTGAAGTCGGTCACTTTCTCGTGGTTCTTCACATCCCACACCATCACTCGGCCATTATCCATCCCGCCCACGACCCACTCTCCTTCTTGTGATACCGCGACGTTGTTAGTCTCATCCCCTGCTTCCATCGGTGTCTCCACCTCCTCGCCATCTTCTACTCGCCAACACCGAATCTTGCCTTCCCTACCGCCACTCACAATGTGTTTCCCGTCAGCGTGTAACGCTACCGAATATATATCGTGTCGAGCATCAATTTTAATAGGCTTTTCCTCATTCTCGTGAAGGGTGCTAGAGGAGAAACTGCTTTTGCTCGACTCTGGATTCTCGTTAGGGTCGCATTCTCAAATCTCTCACCCACATACTCACTATCCTGCGATAGTTGTTTCATTCTCGGGAGCATGTCTGACCAAGTATCAGGGCGATGAGCGATGGAAAGGAGGTTGTGTAGCTGTCCCCTTGCGGTACGCCCTTGACGGCCAGCATACACGTGTCTGATCCATGATTAGGTCAGGGCGTACAATCACCCTAGTCCCGGGCGTTTGTTCCTGTCCCAATGTGCACTTCATCCACACCACTTGTTGTCATTACACGATGATCTTCGAGCTGTCGACGGGGACGATCATTATACTTGATAAGTGGGGATGGGAAGGAATGACACGACGAGCTTCAAAACAATCTTGAACGAGGTTCCGCACAGGTATAGATAACCAAGGTGTATAGTGCGCGAGCTTAGAGGATGCGGGTTACGGTGAGGATGAGCTTTGTGTACCACACCTTACCGCCTGTTTCATGGATTGACAGGTTACGTGGACATTCCCGATAGTTTCTCAATTCCCTTCTGAATGGAGTAACGTCATGTACTCAGCTTCGTCTATGTTGTTCAAGTTTCAAACATCTGGTAACGACGTGAATTAGGGACAGGCACAGCGAATTTTGCGAAGAGCCCAACATAGAATTGCCTTTCATTCATTGTATCGAGTGGTCCATGTCTACTAGTAGGCAGTGACCCTCTGAGAGGCATAAGGATACTATTCATAAAAGTTGACCCACCGCGATCGTTAGAGGTTGTAATTTGCCTTCGCACAAGGTCTAGAGCACCTCCACTCCATACGGAACAGTCTGTCTCCATCCAGGACTATAGTGTTCATCGTACGCCGTCAGTATAATATGTCCGTGTGTTCGTGCTCGTGGATACGGTGTCCAAGGTATGGTCACAACGCTCAACACTTAGTTGAGCAGAACCCGGATTCTTATGCCAACATTGGGCTCTAGAGATGGGCCAACCATGATCAAGTGAGCCCAGGAGATTATGAGTCGTAGGTATCCTTTCTCGTCCTCTGATCAGCTGGGGCACTGCTGCATAGACACTAAGTCCACGTTTACGGAGGTCTCGGAAGACGGCAATCTATCATGGTCAGATGACATTAGTATATCACCATAACTTTGAACTTCAGAATAGGAGACCAATAGGAACAAATCGAGGTTCAAGGCTTCAGGATTCACTCCACCAAATAATGTACAAGTGCGCGGAGGGTCGGACCATCTAGCCAGGCAAGACGGGTCACCAGGATGATAGCGAATCCTGAGTCGAAACGGTAAAGCTACTGTACTTCGATCGTACGAAGGTTGTCTATCAAGTCCGTCAACGGCACCTCCTCGCGAATTTGAACCATGATCAAACTGTCCGCGGCGACCCGTCTATACTCCACGCGCGACAGCGCCTCGAACAAGAGCGCACCAAATGGTTGCCGCAGACGAACGACTAACCGGAGTGCTTGTGTGGTTCTGTCGAACCCAGCCGCACCGCTGGAAAACTCTTGGTCGAGTAGGGGCCGGATCCATGGGTGAACGAGGTAGAGTTCCTTCATCCCACTCAGATCATCTGCTGTCCTGATCTCTATGCCTCCAAGCATGGATGTTGTTGTATGGTACACATGCAAACCCATTGCTGGATCAGAGTCTGAGGCATGGGCCAATTCAGCAAGGCGGAAAACAATGCCAGGAAGTCGCAGCCGACTCGCGGCAAGGAAAGGCGATGGAAGTATGTTGAGGTTGTTGTGCAATGTCCTGGCCAGGGTGAGGTCAGGCAAGGTTGAGCGTAGTACCGCAACCATGTCGTTCATTTTGACCATCTCAATTGGTTGTGGGATGTGAAGAGGTACAAGTTCACTGTAGACAGTGAGGTCAACAGGTAGACAGCTATTGTAGCTGCCTGCGCGCCCAGTCCAAGCAAGAATTGCAACATCGCCTGATCCTGTCAGGATGTGCTCCAGGAGACGACCCACTGCACGATTGCCCTCGCCGTATATAACCGGGATCGCAACATTGAAGATCCCAAGCAGTGAGTACGCTATATCTTCTATAAGTGTTGTTTGGCGGGATGAAGCCAAATAAAGCTTCTCCCGTACCCTGTCGAGGCCAGGTCGAAGGACGGCTAGTTCCTGTGCAGAAACCCTTGTTGCCTGTTGCATCTCCAAAGTGATCTCAAGAGACTCCTTGTGGTTCAACAATGTCAAGCCGAGGTATGGCTTCCAGTCCTCTGTGTAAAACTGCACCATCTCAGCGGCAACATACTCTTGGTACGTCCATGCCCGAGTGTTCCAGATACTCCGCTGCAGACCGCCAGGAACGCGAGACCGTGAAGATACACCACGAAGGTAGACGATGGTGAGGGACGAGCCGCGATACCATGTGAACATTGCGACTAATGACTCCTGGAGTACCACGTTGCTGACCTTATCAACGCAGCACGTGTCACTCCATGCCCATTGGAACCCAAAAGAACGCGCAAGGGAGCAGAACATCTGTAGCTTGGTATTCACGGTGGACGATTCCAGGTCGTAGACACTGATATACTCGACCTTCTGGAGTAGAGGTTCGCCATGCTCCCACTTGTGCGAGAGCATCACGTATCGGTAAAACTGCTTCACCTCTCTTCGAACACGTGAGTGGTCTACTTTCATCGTCATTGACGACACAAGTTCACTAAATATTGGGAGCGACTCGAATGCTTCCGCTTGTTGTTTCTTGCCACATAGCCGGCCGGTGGTGGTGTCGATGAGTACTCGTGGCATATGGGAAATTGTCTGCGCAACAGTGTGCCGGATCGCAGACGTCGCATCAACATACTGGTCACGAAGTCCTATCATTGATGACAGTCAGTATACGGTGACCAGGGAGATCGTGAGAAAATAGCTCACCACGAATAGGTTCATCGGATGACTGTTCCAGCTTGGAAAGCATCGTATGGAATGCCTCGACTGCCTCTGCATGTCGTCCTGCACCATGTAGCGCCGCATGTCTTCGCTCGTAACCCTGGTGAGACGATGGGTCGAGTTTGATGGCCTGCGCACTGTTATCGAATACTGCTGATGCTGCGTAATGTATGAACGATACCTCGTCGGCGTCACTCAGTGCGTCCACCCACGACTTCATCGACTCCCATGCACTACTCCGCTTGACGAGGATACCCATGCGGTCCGCTGTGTCGAGTGACAGTATGATCGAGAAGTATCCGGTGGCATCATTGTACTTGCTAGAGTTCATTGCGGCGTCTCCGAGTGTCTCTAGCCTCTCTGTGCATCGCTGTCGAAAACCTACATAGTATGCTCAGACAATCTTTGACTACATTATCCACGCTATAGGACTCACTAAGTTCCCATTGCGCTCGGTCATCATGAGTGCTCGTGTCCTCGCCTAGCTCATTCTGCATCTGTCGAAAATAGTGGATTGCCTCTTGAACGCGACCGTCCCCTTCGAGGACGTCACAGATCACTCGATAAATGTCAAATCTCGGAATCTTGAACTAAATGCAAAAGACGGTCAGGGTCTGAATCCGGACTATCACCTAAAGCGTACCTTGGCAGTGCCACTCAGGGCCTTGTTCGTTGAGTCATGAATAAACGCTGTGCTTGCCCACTTGGTCAATAAGACGTTCGGTGTTGAGGGACTGAGTGATATCGCAATGGAGTAGGCTGTAATTGCTTCTTTATATTTCCCAGCATTTGATGCATCATCCGCAGTTATCTCGAGCGTTGATATGCACTGGTCCGTAAATTCTGATAGCAGGAGGTAAATACTTTGTCCTGAAGCGCAACATCACAACTTACTGGCCAGCCAGTCCATTAGGAGCTTATTGTCCTTGACGTCCTCGGTTAGGTTATTGATGATGTTGAGCAGAGACAGTGAAGCATCAATTATACGCCCTTCTGCATAGAGGGCTTCACATTGGTGCTTTTGCTCGTGGACGTGGAGGAGGCTGTTGGCCTTGCGTTGGGAATCGGCGTTCTTTGTGCAAAGCTGCTCGACGGTTTCTTCAAGGCGCGCAATTTTGCTGTCTGTTGGACATGAATATCAACGAAGCACAAGATGATGTGGCGATGGACACACTCAGGTTCATCTCTCGTGTACGAAGAGACTCGACCATGTCTTTTAGACCGTCCCTTTCAACCCTTATGCGTCGAATTTCCTGCTTAAGGAAAATCTGCAATAGTCAATGATGTGATGTGTCATTACGGAGTAGTCCCACTGAGATGAGTGTACATACCCCGTCAATGTAGGGAGGAGGAAGGGCATCACAGATATTTTTCACGGTGATGGTATTCACTCCACTCATTGCAATGTCGTAGTTTGCGGAGATGGCCATAGTCACGACCTCAGCTATAGGGTGGATGACAGGCCCAATTTGCTTATGCGTAGTAGTGTCCCAGAACGAGACAGACGAGTTGGCAGAAGCCGCGACGAACGACCCATTGCTTGCGAGGGCGATGCACCTGGGCATGTTTCTGCTGTGAATAGGCCATTTCGAGAGTGTGGTACCGGTGGACGCGTCGAGATAGTGGATGTTGCCATCAAGAGACAAGGCAAAGATACTCTTCCCATCGCGAGCCCAGACGATGGAATGATTGTGTGCAGAATTGATGACGAGCGGAACCTCGGCGAGGAGGTGGTCGTTTTGACTGTTGTAGATGCGGATAGACCCCCTCTGCCAAGTCGCAGTGGCAATGAGGTGCCCGTCGGGAGAGAACTTGACCCCCACCACCGCCTCGTTGTGCAGCAGCGGGCCAAGTAGCTGTTCGCTCGTCGACAACGACCAGACGCAGGCCGTCTTGTCGCTCGAGCCAGTCACGACGCTCGTCCCGTCCAATGAGATATCGACTGCACGCACCAAATTGTGGTGCGCTTTGAAGTCTGTCACCTTCTTGTAGTTCTTCGTTTCCCACACCTTCACCTGGCCATCGTCCATCCCGCCTACGATCCATTTTCCGTCTTGTGATACCGCGATGTTGTTCACCTCGTCTCCTGCTTCCATCGGCATTCCCACCTCCTTGCCATCTCCCGTTCGCCAGCATCGAATCTTGCCTTCCTTGCCACCGCTTACAACGTGCTCCCCATCAACAAGAAACGCAACCGAATATATATTGCTTTGACTATCAATCTTGACTGGCCTTGTTTCGCTCTCAACAGTGCTAGTGGAGGAACTGCTCTTGCTTGACTCTAATGTCCGTCAGTAGCTATCTCCAAATCTCTCACCCACGCACTCACCATTCCTTGACAGTTGGCTTAATCTCGAACGCATGGCTAGCCAAGTGTCAAGGCGACGAGCGATAGAAAGAAAGATATATAGTTGACTGCTTGCGGTACGACCTTAATGCCTCACATACACGTGTCTTCTTATCGATGATTAGATCGCCAGGGTACGCGATCACCTCGTATACTGAACCCCTGTTCTAATCCGGATGTACACCTCAGCTACGCTGATTGTTGTCATCTTCGAGTTGTTGCATAAGGACGGCAATAAGCGACTGGACGAGCCGTGCAATAGCCAAGGTACTCAGGGGTGGCAACAGGATGTCCCCTTGAGGCTTCAAATTCGTTCGTGCTTGTCCATCTTCGTCATAAACACACAATGGATGACTCTAACTTTTGTTTTCCAGTGCGTGCCGCACCCACCAACTTTCATTTACAAGCGTATTCAGCCATGCTTCGAGTGTCGCCTGGTATACAGTATACCATGACCCCTTGTGATGGTGGCCTTACAGGAGTCAGGTTTTGTACGAGCACTTTGTTAGATATCTCTCCCCTCAGAACACGCTCGCTGACGCTTGCGGGTACCCCCACACATACTAAAATCGAATGCGGTACTCTGGGTCACTAGACCAGGCTAAAGCATCAACTTCGTTTCGAGTTCTCTTCCATCAAATACCCTCAGGTGCCATCTTCTCTCAGCCAATTTAACCCCCCTTTGACTGCGAATTGGAATCTCTTTCCTGCTTTGCCTACACCTAGATCTGAATGGCCTCTTTTTTTTATTCTCTTTCATAACAGCATCTCACTAGAAATCTGACTTCCACTCTTGTACTACCGTATAGACTAAAGACCTCAGAGGTCGAGTCTACATGCATTGACCCAGTACAAGTATTGCAAGCAACATTGGCGCAATGATCCCGATCTAACGACACGACACTTTGAGCTGCCCGGCATGACATCACCGTCGACGTGCACCAGAGCTGTCTTACGATTGCCGGTGAGCGAGGAAAACCCACCCTCATGAAGAGTGGGAATAGTGAACTAGGCAGGTTCTCCGGGACGTTGCAATTCCCCTTTGCGACCAAGGCAGATCCCAAAAATGGGTCCCATACACGTATTCAGTAAAAGCGCTATTTTTTCGTTTCCTCATGATCCAACATTTTGCCATGCCAGCAACGTAGCATGTTCCTCGTACACAATACATGAGTACAGCATGATAATGACGGAAGCCTGGCCACTCGAAGGCGTTCGTAATTGTCATGGCATGACAGGTCCAGGTAAAGTGAAGTCAGGGTGTCGAGCTAACAATGTTCATATGCAAGGCCGTCTAGGAAATTAAACGACACATGAACTAAATGTTCCCAACTACAGATAGCTTGAGAGAGGTTTCGTAGTAGCTTTTCTGGGGGTCCGTCGCCATAACGAAAGAGTGAGACGTGAACCTTCCGCATTCTTGGGTACAAAGACGTCAAGGAATATACGAATTCGAATATTAGATCCCATTGATTAGTAGCGGGGGTCAACTGAAGCTTGGTTACAGAGGGGCCGTTCACGTAGCGAAATAACCGGACGTTGAAACCATGAGCGACGAGGCTGTTGATACAGATTTTCTTCAACTTTGGAAACATTGGGGATGGGGCTTGCTATGACGAGTGCGATAGTACGCGCAGAAACAAAATATTCTCTGTAGAACGGGTGTTCCGAGGTAATTGAACACCATATCAACGACACGGGACGTGTACTTTCGGAAGTTGACGACATATCTATGGTCACCATCAGTTACTGACATAGCCTTGAATTTGCTTACAGTGTTATATGTGAGAATGCTATCGAGGATCTGACTAAGTACAAGTCAGTACGAGTAGGTACGAATCGAGTACAGTAGTATAATCTCACCTCAGTCGTGCGCGGATGCATCGGACTGGGGTGATCAAGTACAGTGATCGGTTCTATATACTAAGGAAAATAATGACACAGCACATATGGAAATGTCCAAGGTTTCAGAACGAAGGGGTCATATGACAGTCTGTATCGGTCGACGGAGTAAGTGAGAATGGAGACAAAAAGGTGCGTAATAGTTCGTATCGGAGACGTCCCCGCATGTTACCTGATGTTACATCTGCGGATGCGCTTGCCAAATTCCAACATTATACACCTGCTCCAAGTCTTGCACTAGACAGAGTAGGGTGTCCTCCGCTAAATCGAGTTCATGCCACAAGACGTCCAATGAAGGATCCTCAAACATGCGACAGGTCTGTGCAAGACATGCAAG
The DNA here is from genome assembly GCA_038088835.1 of Singerocomus rubriflavus. Lineage (NCBI taxonomy): Eukaryota > Fungi > Basidiomycota > Agaricomycetes > Boletales > Boletaceae > Singerocomus > Singerocomus rubriflavus. The sequence continues at coordinate 23,212 of JBBPJS010000008.1, forward strand.
TGTACTTTGGTCCGCAAAACTGCATACAATTGCAATACGTGATGCATGTTGACTCGAAGATGGGTTAAACGATGAAAGTCGAACTCGCCAAGTTGTAGGGGTAGAAGAGAAAGGTGTTGATTATGTCAGGGGACTCACTTCTTTCCTTCTAAGTCCCTTCGACCTGTTGTGTGACGCTACAGCCTACGCAAAATGTCTGACCTTCTCAAAATTAGCATCCCACCACAAGCGTCAGTGATCACTCGTAGCTTTATCGTACCAACCATGTCAGCCATACTACATTTTCTGAATTATGGTGACCTGGCACTCACCGAGTTCGACCATCTTTTGATGAAGCACCCCGCAACGTGCATCAGAACCATGATCTGACTGCCGATAAGGCAAGGAGACCCACTCCTCTCATGAAGAGGGGGGATACTCCGTCTGTGAACGTAGTTCTGCCAGATATTCAAGTAGCTCCCCTTTGCAACCAAAGTAAGTGCACGATGGATTCTCAACCTGGCCCGTCTTTCGTGGTGCCAACTCAACTTCTTATGCATTAAGCCTCATCCCTTCAAGGTAAGACACCATACTCTCCATTGTGTACTGTTTGTTCTGATACGTTTTTAACAGGATGGAGGTCCACGATCCGCAACGCCAACGCCAAGACAGCCATGTTTGAGTTGCTCGGCATGACATCCGACAATATCACCACTGGCATGCACCAGAACCATTTTACGACTGCCAGTGAGGCGAGGAAATCCCATTTTCGTGAAGAGGGGGGACACACCATCCGTGAACATGGGTAAAACAAATTCTTCCGGATGTTGTAGCTTCCCTTTGTGATCAAGGTACATGATGGGGCCTTGACTGGGCTTAACTTCCATGATGTTGACCTAATTCGTTAGCCTGACAACATGGAGATGAATATGCATAGCGGTGTCTGGATGGTGACGTTTCTAAAGAGAGGTCCCGAACAATTAGCACAACACTGTCGTTCAGTAAAGGGATCATGCCCCTTATAACCAGACTCAGTATTTTACGATACAAATGATGCAGCATATATTCATAATACATGACTACTGCAGCATGATGCAATGGCAATGTGATCTAAATCTAAGATGACACAAACAAGAAGATCCGTGATTGGATGCAATTGGTGGAGTGGGACATCTGTAGAATTGGTCCAGGTGGCGTATCTCGGAGTCAATCAGCAAGATGAGCATATATTGCACCCCAGAGTTTCACGACCTCATCGTCCGTAGAAGTCAACCTCTTCAAATGTTCCGTAGTCGTCTGTTTGAGGAATGGAAAGATAGCCTTTAGGATTGATGCGACTCGCCTGGGATTGCTAACTAGGGAGTCTCCAAAGGCAACACGGGAGACCATGGGACAAACACCATTGCAAGGTTTGTCAAGGTTTACCCATGTCGTATCTCTCATGTCAACCACGATAGTAAGCACACGCAGGCGGGGGCAGTGTTCAACAAGCTTGAAAAGACCTCTGAAAGTAGGAACTGCAACGCAGGACCTGAACGTGAAGGGTCTGTCCGGACGTAGAACCCAACGGGGGAGGTTCAATTCTTCAAGGAGTGGCCAAGGAGACGCGAGCATTTCCAAGTCCGCATCACTCACAGAGAGCATAGTAAGTCCAGAGATGAACACCGAGCGAAGAGATCTGAATGAGTAAAGAGGCCGAAGAAAATTCAAGGGGATCAACATGTCTCCAGGACGAGTATATAGACGGATTCGCTGGAGAGCTTGACAGTGAAAGTAGGTTGCGATTAGATTACAGAGGTCAACTGGTTTGAGCAATGGTTCCAAGTGTAACCCCACCACCTCACAGATCAGATCAGTTACCAGAGGGAAGGATTCATGTCGACCGAACCATAGTTCCAAGTCAACAATAGTGCGCACTCTAACATGTAAGGCAGTGAGTGCGCGAAAGGGCACAGAAGGAAGTTTAGCCTCTTGAAGGCGTGAATAATTATCGTAGGACGACAGGTCCAGATAAAGTGAATTGAGGGTCTCGAGTCGACAAAGGTGTGTTGGAGATTGGCAAGCGCATTCGCAGGTGAAACCTCAACATGCAGGGACGTCTCCATTGCGATCTATTGCGTACCCTCTTTTCTCTCGTTTATTACTTTAGCCGTTGACTGACACATATCCCGATGTACGGCTTTACTGTTTCTCTTTCGTATATAAGACCGATCATGTACTACGATCACCCCAGTCCGTCGCATCCGCGCACGACTGAGGTGAGGATATACTGTACTCATTTGTTACCTACTCGCTCTAACTCGTACTCAGTTAAATCCTCGATAGTATTCCAACAAGATGTTCATATGTAAAGCTGTTTAGGAGGTGGAATGATGCATGGGCCAAACATTTCCAACTGCGGATGGCCTAGGAGAGGTCTCGAAGTGACTCTTCCGAGGGTCTGGGGCCATCGTCCGAGCTCGATTTGGACTTTCCGTGCATTCGGGTGAAAGGAAGCCAAAGAAAGTACGGATTCGAATGTTGGTTTCGATGCGCCATAAGAGATGTTCCAGTTAAGCTCGGTCACATTAGGGCCATTCACATGGCGAAAAAACCGCATGTTGTCATGAGCAATGGACTCAATAGCGGTCCAAACATAGATTTTCCTCAACTTTGGAAACATCGGCGATGAAACATCCGTGCCAAGCAAGATAGTACGTGCAGAAAGAAATCAAGGGATCTGATGTCGCTGAACCTCGCAACAGCGATACGAGACGTGTACTTTCGTATCCGCTCTAGATAATTAGACATTGAAAGTTGACGAGATGACTACGAACACCATAGGTTACTATCGAGACGCCGTCAAAACGATACGGACCACCTACAGCGTCATCGTCTACCTGCTCCAACATCTCATCTTCAACTAGACATGACAAGGCGTCTGGCGCTTCGTTGAGATCGTACCACAGGACGTTCAATGAGGGGCTTTCAAGTATGCGACAGGTCCGCGCAAGACATGCAAGTGTACTCTCATCAGCAAAACTGCATGCGATCCCGAAGATTTCAGTCAGTCGCAATGCCCCATGCATGTCGGCCTGGGGTGTAAGGTTGCTAGAAGGTCGAACTTTGAAGAGGGGGTAAAGTCGTCCTATCCGACGAAGGCTAGCATCCACCCTTAATACATGAAACTCCCTGTCTATTCTATTTGTACTGAATAGACGCCCCTCTCTCGAGCTGAATGAAATCGGGACGATGAGTCTTGCTCATTGTCTCTTTGCCGATATTTGGGTGTCCGATCGGCTCAGGATATATCCAACACAATCATTGTCTCAGCAAAAAGTGCACTCCCTCCTCTGGGTCTGAAGAAGGCACCCTTGAGTGACACCTCTCAACTTTGCTGCTAACGCTCAGTAGCTTGAAGGTTCGGATGGCATGAGAGATATAACCGTGGAAGTGGGTATTCACAACGCTATATCAACGATGGCCATAATGAGAACAGTAGATGAGGCGATTGCACATACTACAGGAACTGACATGTGTCAACCAGGAGAAATACGTGTACGAGTTGGAACCGCACAGAGGGGTCTGCAAGCCGATAACCACGTTTTACCGACCCCCAACTTACATCTTCCGGAATGAGTACTGGCGAAGAGTCAGACAGCAGATCTAACTCACGGTAGTTCTTCCTGTTCACAACGTGAGCGACTCAGAGACGGTCAGGATGACTCTCGTGTATCAGGTCCACCATTTTTCATTTCAAGAATTTGTATTAACGAATCTATCCACCTCTTTTCAGACAGCAGTACATCCTCGTCTCGCAATGCAACCAACCTTTGCCTTGCGTTTCCAAATTGCCAACTCATATTCTCACTCCAGAGACAACAGTGACGGCACCATCCACCCAAGAATTTGCAGGAGCTACGATAGTAGATGCAATGAAGTTGACTCTTGCATGACAGAGCATAGAGCTACCATCCATCGGTCGACAAGGTAGGAAAATGGTCGGTATGTGAAGCGACATATCGCAGGGTCAACCTGTCGTGACGCTGTGGAGGCGGTCATGTCACGTGAGTTACCCACCATACCCACCGGAGGATGGTCGTTGTTGACCCGTACCCGTACCTGCCCTGTACCCCTGCCCATCCCTAAGAGGCACTCGACCTGGATCACCCCTTGGCTTCGGTACGATCTCTTCCGGATCTTCGTGCCTTATGTGCATGAGCTTGGATTGTGCTTTGGGGAGTGACAGTTCTGCACTGAGGTTTCGACATTCGAATGAAGACTCGCCTTTTAGAACACCCTGCAGTTGACTTGACTTTGGCATGATCTCTTCCGGATCGTGCCTTTGTGCATGAACTTCCGTTCACGCCTCCTAGAGGCTGGATTGTACTATGGGGAGTGACAATTTTGCGCTGAGAGGTTCGAATGAAGATTTAGCTTGTAGAACACATATTTTTTCCTGGAGGTGACTGATCTTGGACGCAACATGGTTAATTTTGCCTAGAGCGAGCCATGGACAGCAACAGGGAAGGCGAAGGATGCGAACAACACGGGCGTCGCTTAGTCAGCATGGTGTGTGCGTATGTGAGGTCATGTGTTTTTTTGAGAGTCCCTTGAACAATTCTCAGAAACATTGAACTAACATCGGCTCACCAGCACTAGACATCGCTGCGTGAAAATTGAATGCTGATAGATTATCTATACAACTTGGGCGCATATAAATCAATAGACTATATGCTAAAGAGGTGGTGATCTCAGGAACTCGGTCTGTGTCACTTATCTGTACTCTCAGTTTGTGCCTGCCCTGAGTTGAGTGCCTTGAAGTGTGTCTGTGTGATCTCTGGGGTTGTAAGAGGACAGATGATGGGGTTGCGATCACCCGATCGCGGGATGAGGAATGAGCAGAGTTGCGGAGTGACTTGCACGGAATGCAGGTCGAAGTGGCTATTATCACCCCCATTGCTTTTCTTCAAGATCTCCTCTCCCACCGAGTCCGATGGCTCCTGGTTGTGATCATCACCAATCGGGATGGATTGCGTGTGATGGAAAGGGTGCCATTTATCAGAGTCTGGTGGAGGGTATAAGCAGGTGGGAGGTACCCTGTTAGTTCCCATGTCCTACAAACATTGGAGTATCATCAATCGCTGTGTAAATGCAGCAAAAAAAAAAAATGTTTGTGTTGTCCGATGCGATTGAGAGGGATTGCATCTCGGTTGATTGTGTTTTGAATTGGGACCAAGCCAAGAAAATGCACTGGCAATCCAGTGTGTGAGTCGTCACTGGATACTGTCGACAGTCACTTAAGTGGTCAAGTCAATGGAGATCCATCGGTCAGCGATGTGTCCACTGACGATCAGCGCTTCGACTACCCACAGTGGACGTGTACAGCGGTGAGGTTTCGAGAGGCGGTGACGTGCCCATCAAGGGCCAAGGACTTTGCTCGCTCGTTCAAGTAGACCGCTAACATGCTGAGGCTGTTTGTTATCCTCACGATCAACCTGTTGTCCAGTGGCACTTTGAAATCTGACTTTATACCTGCGCTGCGGCTCCTGTCTCTCGCTGGCTGACGCCAAATCATCTCAACGATCGTTGATGATGGGGCGTCTGATGATCCCTAGACACGTCCGCATGAGCAGGACGTCACGATCTAGCCCCACGCACATGACAAGGACTGAGCCTTTGAGACGCTCGCCAGACACCCTCTCCTATAAAGACAGGTGCTCAAGTACGTCCGTTGGAGGCCGATACCGCTTTGCACATGCAACCCGCGCAACCAGAGTCTTCCGATAGCAACTAGAGGTCAGTGGCTCAAGGTTTCTCTCGGACGTGTATCGTCGAGCACACACCCTCGGGCGACGTGAAGAAGCCGCGTCACATGTCCATCGAGACCACGCTGAGCGCCTTCATGATAAACCACCGCAGCGATCATAATCGGGGAATTCCGCAGCTGAACACGCATTGTGAAACTAGCCTGGGAGGGTACGCTCTGTGAGAGTCCAACAATAACCGATGAACGGCCAACATCATAGTCAGGCGACGCTTTTTGCTTCCGAGTTGCTCCGGATGACGCTCTCGCAGTCGTGTTGTATAAAGTCCAATAACCGATACATTCTCTATTCGCATACATGACATGAATAATCTACAATATTAGCAGCTGCTTGACAAAAATACAAATGCAAATCGGATAGCATAAAAAAATACCCTTTTTTTCCTTTTACTTTTTTTTCTGATCCTTGTGGTAGATCCAGCTACTCAGACTCACGCCGCCACCCGACGCAAGTAATCCATGGACCACGGTCCAATAACCACGGCCTGCCACGCTTCATCACGAAAGTCGATGGGCCCCAATTTCGGGGGTGTGACGTTGTCCAGATGCGCGAGGTACATGTAGAGGATGGACAGGACATCCACCGCCCGCTGGGAGGGAGCACTGATAAGCACGTTCGTGTCGAAATCTCGCATGAGACGCCTGCCACCAGATTTTTTGCCGTTCAGCTTGCGAGCCGTCGGGCGGCCACGTTGGGCGTTTTTTTCGTCGTCACCAAGGTCGCCCTGTGTATTGTTCTCCGGCGACCACCCCGGATTCCAATGTGGCAACGCTCGAGTGAGGAGGTCCCGCGCAGCCAAGAGCTCCGCGGGGCCGACGGCTGTTTGGTCGGGACCCATTTCGCTGGAGATGCTGGGACAGAACAACTTGAGACGTCGCACCGGCGCATTCTGGGGGCTCTCCTCCTTCCTCCAGTTCGATAGCGCGTTCTGGTCGGCGCCGGGTAGGGTTTTATAGGCGACCTGTATGATGTGGCTGAACCGCCGGTTTTCAAAGGTGCGCAACGCGGGCAAGTCGGCATCGTCGTCCAGCATGGCGATGTACAGTCCAGGAATGAACTCTATGAGGTGGCACTCCTCCATGAAGGGGATGTCGAGAGTGGGGGGAGGGCTGTGGCTTCGAGCGCACTCGTAGGATGCGTGCGCGTTGCATTTGCAGAATGTGCCCCAGAAGGACATCCATCCATCAGGCGGGGATGCTTTGCAATGCGCACAGAGCGGTGGAGAACGATGAGGCAACAGAAAAATGGTCATGTCGGGGGAGAGAGATGGGGAATGTAAGTGGTACAATAGGGAGGGGGTCGTGGACGACCAGGTAGTAACGATGATGCAGAATCGCACCTTCTTACCAGATAGCCAGGGAAGGGGACAGTTTTATATTGCCTGGCCATCGTCAAAACAAGCAGCGGTTGTGGAAGACAATACGATCATCCGCACTGTGGGGCTACCTCGCGGAGGACAAAGGTCAAAGCGGCATCGTGAACAGGCATCGAGGTTAGTTGCTGGAAGACACTGGATCGGAGTGGGATTGATGCCAACACCCCATGATATCAAGTATAATTTTAATATATCATGACTCGCCTCGGTGAATAGATAATGCACAATGGATCCACATCGCAACCACCCTGTAAAACATCCAGTGGAGATGTGACCAACGTCCACTGGCATGACGGATGAGTTCCACACACCAAAAAAGAACGCGCGAAAAGTTCACCCAATGTAGAGGTTGTGTCCAACACGTGTAGCGAGGCGTCGCGTGCAGCATGCAACCCACCACAGTGCCGGGCGAGCACAGCAGGATCGAAGATCACTGTGAGAGCCCGTTGTTATCGTCCGGCTGCGTGCTCGCCACCGGAGGCTAATCTTTTGGCCACGACCTGCGGGCGGCCGCATGCATTATTGCGTGCACCTGTTTCCTGGATCTCGGCCCTGTCGCTGTCCGAGCTGTTCGCCGTGTTTGGATCCCGACGTTCACGCGTCATTAGTGGGGTTAGTCGGGTGGATACTTGACTGTCGTCTACCATGCCAATCACTGGCAACTGATCCTGCGCCTTGTCGCTAAAATGACCAGAGACCCATGATGGTCCACGCACTGCACGGAGAGTCCAAGACTGCCACAGCAAGTCACATAGATGGAATCAAGAGGCGTTACCAAACGTTCGTACTTGAAAGTTTTGCAAAACCTTTGCCGATGCGTTCTCAAGATGAGCGCGATGAGCCGGGTAAATCGGCAGCGTCAGAAAGGACAGGGGAGGGAAAGATAGATATACGATAGCATTTCCATACGTTCTGAACCACGCTGTAAACACAAGGCACTTTTGTTTCTTCCCAAGTTTCTCTCTACTTTATAGCGTGGTCCAATAGGAACCCATATTGACCAAATCCATGTGCCCGAACCCCTGCAAAGTGGCAGAACAGCCTGGCACGCTGTCACATCTGACCTGGCTGCTGTGCCTCTTTGCAACGTGCGTTCGATTCGAATATTCGATGCAGGGCAAGAGTAGAAGACGCTTGGTCGGTCCGTGATACACTACCAATATAGCACGGATGTTTGAGCGGCGCGTCGCGAATGAACGTGTTGCCCTGGCTACCCTCTCCAGAGAGAACGAGTGTGTTTTGGGATACATGTCAAAAGGATAACCAAGAAAGGACTGCACGCGTCTCGTGCCCCTACCAGGCGCTATGTGGTTGTAAGTTGTCCCTGCTGACATCTTATTGCAATGTGGCACCAATTAAAGTTGGCGATTGGAATGAGGGTGAGCACAACCTCCGTGGTTGTGGTCTTTTTCCAGGATCTAAAATTACAGAGGCAACACAGGCACGCGCGACAAGGAAGAAGCGACTCGTGGGGTATCGCAGGTATGGATGGATACGGTCCTAGCCCGACAGGTGCGGCCCAGCAATGAGTGGATGTATGGGCCGCACAGTGAACGCAAAGAGGGCTGAGTGGAATGGGCGGGACCCGGACAAGAACGAGTGGGTACAGTCATGACGCAGCGTCCGAGTCACATTTGCAACGCTTCCGCCACTGATTTCAGCCTTGCGTCCGTCTTGCCTAGATCGGTATTGTTTTCAAAGCATAGGAAAAAAGTTCCGCAATGTTCCTTTGCTTATCTTGCTGGTCACCTCTCCAATCACGGCTTTCACCGGTCTGTAGTAGAACAGTCAAGCGATGACATTGCATGCTCGGCTCACAGATGAGTCGGACCATCTGGAATGCATCATCGGACCCAATCGCCTTGGGGGATTGCCGACGGGCCCTGCTTTCGAATCGCCTTGGGGCTGAGGGTGGCACGCGAAACACGTAGTCTCGGAGCACTTGAAGGATTTATACCAACTCTGAGCAAGTACTGTGACTGGTTCGGTTGCCAAAATGATTTCGCTAAATGTCACCCAACTCAAGCCTGGATCGGAAATGACGCATTCTTATCATGACACAAGATTGAATTGACACAGCTACGCCGGGAACCAAAGGGTATCCAATGATGCAAGCGAATGTCGGTATCCTCGTTACAAGGGGTTGTGTGACGACAGCGGAACAATGAATAAACGTTAGGAGCAGCACATTGACGTGTGATTACGGGGTTGACGCAATATCCACGAGGCTATATACCTCATCATAGTGCCTGTACACGGACAAGTCTGAAACGCCAAGAAGCAGTACTTGGTACGTGCTCTACTCTAACCCAAGATGGACCACAACCTGGTTTGTCCCAGTGAGGGGATACGCCACAAGGGTGGTCAATGCGATTCCTGACGGCAACCTGACATCACTAGATATGCCTTGTACTTGGACCTGTGATCTTGGGATTTCGGAGATTCGTCAGATGTCATCACAGGAGGTCAAGGTGATCAAGGTTTCTGAGGAATCCAAACAGAGGGTACGACACAGCCTCGTTCCCAGCTGTTGAAAACGCGCCGATGGAATCGCACATCAGCGGGGTGCAAACAGTATGAACAGAGCGTACCGATCCGCATTGATCCAAACAGGAAATCAGTCTGTTCGTGCTCGAGTGTTTCCTTATTGCACCAGATTCGAATGGGCCTAGTGAAATCTATCTTGTTTGAATCTGACTGGACTGGGTCTATTTATGGCCTTGATCGTGGACGCGTATTTACTCCAGACGTGTTGCACTCGGAGGTTGTTCACTCCCGCATCTGCAAAGCAGTGTGTGTGGAATATCAGGTCGTGGAACGTGAATCTTGGCACCGAGCGTGCTACGCGCGGTATACAATGAGCTCGCCGACATGTTTGCGATATCAAAGGATGCGTATTGCACTTGCGTAACGGTCCATTCCGAAGCGATGTCCAATCTTGAAGAGGAGCGTGCGGGAAAGCAGTGTGAAGGCACTCGCAGCCATGACGCCAGTCATTCGGCAAAATATTATGTTGATGCATCCAAATGGACAGGCGACAGGCACGAGATCAATCGATGATACACTGCGAGGGCCGCAGAGGGTAGTTTGGGCGCTGTATCTGAACGCCACTGTTGACTGAAAGGAGAGGTCGAGGTGAGCTGCCAAATAGCACCAAGGAGACATCTGGGGGAGTATACATGCATGAAGGGGCAAGCGTCTCCAAGGTACCGTGGAGATGTTCTGATCAGAACGAGGACACATCTGTTCCCGGCCTTTTAGTGACCTTTTGAATCCCCGGACCCGGCCAAATGAGTCCACTTGCATCCAACTAGGGTGGTCCAACGGGATGAATTTCAAGCCAACGGCTCTTTGATCTCTGCCATAGGATATGGGGTCCCACCATACCTCCCCACTGTGTGCTAGGACGGAGGATCGACCCCTGGGAACGGAGTTTCATTGTTCCTGTCGGCGACTGAAATAGTGGGCCGGAGCTGGGCGGGCCGTGAAAGCGCGCATGTGGACCGAGGCGGCAAAGGATGGCCGGTGTGAGAAGCGTCGACGATCCAAATGAAACTCAAACAGTCCGCTGTTTGAGAGTCCCCGACGGATTCGTGAACCGGTTTGTTGGGTGGAAAGGATTTGGTTGGATCAGTGCCCAGCGGATCTCGCAGAAACTGGCAGGGCTTGGAAGGTCCCGGTTAGGTCCTCGCCCAGAATTGGCCCACCGCGTGTTCTGCTTGTCTGATCAGGCCTTGAACAACGGCAACGCCGGCCCCAAAAACTATTTGAACACCCACTCGCATGTTCCCAGTAAATTATTTCTGACAGTGCTCGTCGCCGCCGACCCCTGGTCTTGTCCCGTTTCACTTGATGCCTATTCCCGTCTCCCCTCGTCTCTCTCGACGCCTTTAGCTCCTGTTTCGCGGCACGTTCGGTTCCTCGTCCTCTTCCCCCCCCCCCACACCCAACATTCCCCCTCGGCGATCTCAGTCTCCTACCTTCACCCTCGCGCCTCGCGTATATTTAGTATCGTTCCAATAATGGCCAGTAAATCGCCCGTCACGCCGCCTCCGACCCTGCAACGGGGAAAGGCCTGTCTTCGCTGCAGGTATTTTCAGTCTTGCCCTGCTCCTATCGCGCTCAAACACGCCTCTCCAGAAAACGAAAGATGGTAACACTCTCCTCCATCTCCCACCATGTCCCCCTCTCAGACACTTGCAGCGATGCGATGGCCTTAAACCCGCCTGTCAGCAGTGCGTCCGTGCAAAGAAACCAGAGTGTTGCCAATACGACGATGGCAAGGGAAAGACGAGAACCCAACTGTTGCGAGAAAACATTCAACGTCTCGAACAACGCATAAGGGAACTCGAGGATCCAGAATACACCTCCCCTTCCGTCACCTTGCACGATCCTCATCTTCATCGTCGCTCCCAAAGCTCGTCCTCATCCCTCACGGGCTCGCCACAAAGCACAGGTTTCTCCGCCCCTCATTCACCTCTCCCCCCATCCGGTATACTTTTTCCCCCCAGTCCTCTTTCGTACCCTACACTCACTCGTCATACAGCTACCAGTTCCCCTCAACACTCTTGGATTCAAGGCGTACCCTCCCCTTCCCCAACGCCCTTTAGCGATGCCTTCCACATCGAGCAGCAGCCAACGGTAGATTTAGCACAAATGCTGTAAGCGCGTCTTGTGTTTATCCCGCCATTTTTCTCACATCAGTGTTCGCAGGCTTGATATCTTCTCATCGCATCGCCATCAATGCCTTTTGGGTCTCCACATGGGTCGATTACGAGATTCCTTCACAAGACCCGTTACCGAACAACACCATCCTTGCCTCACAAACGCCGTCTTCCTTTGGGCGTGTTACATCTCTCGACCAGGTCCACTCAGCGAACACGAATCACATTACCTCAACAGTTCACTCGACGGTCTCAGCGAAGCACTTCAGTACAACGATCGAGTGCTCGACGTCATCCGAGCATCTTGCCTCTTGTCCCTTTACTTCTTGTCCAACGGGCGCGCTCTCGAAGGCAGCTACCATGCGGCCGCTGCGGCTTCCTTGACATTGCAATGTGGCCTTCATGGAGCAATCACAAACCACTCCATGTTCCAGTCCACCGGTGTATTGGCCCCTTTGAAGCTCGAACCAGCCAAGGACGCCATCGAACAAGGCGAGAGAATACTCACGTTTTGGCAAGTCTTTATTCTCGATCGATGTTGGTCTGCGGTCCTGCAGAAACCAGTCACCATACCAGACGGTCCCGAGGGATGTTTATCTATTGTCATGCCATGGCCACAAGGGATGCAAGAATACGAATCTGCAAGTCGATCTTGGATCATCCCGATATCCATGACTGATGACGATGCTTTTTAGGGCCAAATAGATGATCTCCATTCCTTCTCGACCATCCGGTCCTTCTTTGATGGACAGCTTTCGAATCTTGGAGGGGGCTTCTCGCCGCTGGCCCTGAGAGTCAAGGCCTCCACCCTCTTTCACCATGCCCAACACTTGGCATCTAATTGGGACCAGCGTAGGCAGCTTGACCATGCAGGCTACCTGCACCCCTCTGACAATTACGCAGCGTTATCCCTCTCGAGTGCCTTCATGGACGACTTTCAGACATTAGAACACACGATCGCACGTTTTCTATCGACCCTCATGCCCATCCACCAACTGGACGCCACCATACCCGATGACAAGCACCCATACATCGTGATACACACCCTCGCACATGTTGCGATAATCGACTTATATTATCCCTTTGGACACGAAGATCCCGTCGCATACGACAAGTGCCTCCAAGCAGCACGTTGTGCTGTTTCCGTCATAAAACATATCACTGAAACAGACTATGACTTTCTTGACCCAATTCTTGGTGTAAGTTTGTCCATGTCTTGGACTGTGATGTGTGTCTGATGCCGTCGTTTTTAGCCTTGTTGGACATCCGTTATGGACACGTTGATTCGCGAACTGAACTTGGTCGAGTCGTCTTGGCCCATCGTCAGTAGCGCCGAAGTTCGCAGTGAAATTGGCACATTACTGTATGCCATGACCAGCCTTGGAACGCGGTATCCTCTACTTGGATACTCGGTGGCTAAAGCACAAAAAAGACTGTCAGGTCTGCTCTCGGGACTATAGTTTTACTCGGCCAGTTGGTTTGTGACCCTATGGCGATGCCCAGGCAAGGATGGACAAGGTATTCCAAATCAATCATCTTGTGAAAAATTCGTTTTCCCATGTGGACTCTTTTCGAGCGTTTTATTTGGACCTTTTTTTTTTTTTTCTGTCTTCTTTTTCTGCTTTTATACTGGATGCTTGGAATGTTTACCTGTTGGATTTTCTGATTCAGAGAACGCCATCGACCTCGCTGTCGTCATTGTCACGCTCATTACGATCTTGAACGTCTTGTTCTGGACTATCCCTGCTCAGGCTCACGATCTGGACTCTAAAACGGACCCTAGTACACGATGGACAGTAGTCTTCTTTCGCAATACCTTTGACGATCCGTTAATTGTTACGCTACCCTATATTTTTATACGTCGTGCCATATGTTTTTACGCGCTTGTTCTACTATTGTCGCCCTGTGGATCGAATTTTGTTCGGACCCGCTTTTATGCAGTAGACCACTGACTATCTGGCTACCTTTTTTGTACTGAACCTGGCAGCGTAATCCACCCCCCCCCCCAAAAAAAAACGGACAGAAGACGGACTCGATGTATGTAGTACACGATTCGGACAATATCAGTCTTTGTGATACAAGTACGAAGTGGAACTATCTTGACTTGACGCCCCATACGCCGTTGGGACCCTGCCTCTGGGTGCTCCTCTTGCGCGCTCGTCTCGGTCTTGGCGACATGCGCCACTCAATACGTAAGTCGTCGTCTAGCGTCTTTGACCAACTGTTTACTTTATTTTTGTAGCCCTGACCCAGCTTATCAGTGACCAGGCAGATAACGAACGACACCGACCTCCCAGCCAACGATCGTGGCCCTTTGACCACAGTGACGCCTCGAATCAGCAGGCATGTCTCAAATGGACAGCTCAGACACGCACGGCTCTTGGCTCGCCTCCTCCGTCGAGGAGGACTCGCCTGTACGTACCTCTGTCCTTGGTTCCCCGAGTCATGTCACCGAGGACGAGGGACCAAGCACATCTCGTGACCATCGAATGCCGTTAGTGGCGAGTCTACCGGTACAATCCAGTCGCACAGTGCTCCAACAGCGCAGCGTCTCCTATGGTGCCGGCTATCGCTCGGTCACTACAAATACCGTACCACCCACGTCCTCATCTGTTCGGCTCTCAACCAGCTCTTTGCCATCGTATGCGCACCGGTGGTCGCTCTTTGGACAGCTCATGGAGAACGAGGGTCAGCTTCGGAGCTCGGCTACGGTTTCCCCAAAACCGACGCGACTGTCCTTGGACCAGCACTCTCGGTACTCGCAATTTTCTTCCATCGTCCACTCACCCATCGAGGAGTCATCGGGGGACGCCTCTATTGCCCGGCCGCCGATGCCGGTCCCCGATGCACTACAAGCAAGAAACATTCCAGATATATATTCCGGGCGACAGCGCGCAGTAGACGAGGAATCATCCTCCGATTGCTCCGAAGTAATAGCCACTACTACGACACGTGTTTCTCGCACGACTATATCACGCTGGGTCCCCTCACGACTGCCGACGATACCTCTATTATGGAAGAACATGTTTAAATGCTCTGTGGCGTACTTTATCGGATCGCTGTTCACGTTTCATCCGTCCTTGTCTCGTTTCTTTGGCGACTTGATATCTTATGGGTACGGTGGTGGTGCACCATATCCTTCTGCACACCTGATTGCGACGATGTAAGCTGAATGCTGTCCATACTTCTTCCTCGTGCTGATGTCACCACCTCTAGCGCCGTGTATTATAACCCTGCAAAAACTATTGGAGGAATGTTTGAAGCCGATTCGTTCTGCATGGTAGCATGGCTGTACTCTGCCCTCATGAGTCTGAGTGGTCTCTCTCTGTTTTGGTGGCTTGAGGTCAAGCCAGGTTTCGAGCTATTGGCCGACTTTGTATTGATCATATGGGTGGGGCTCACGATATGGGGGCTCACGTGGATGAAAGTGTGGATGGCGAAGCCAACGTTTAACTCGGGCAAGTCTCTCGCAATTCAAGAAGGAAAGAAACAGGTATTCAACATCGTTCTTTAACAGCGTGTTCCATGTCGGCGACTGTCTTGTTCATCGTGTCAGTGCCCACTCGCGATACTGTTCTTGCGTCATTTAGCTGATCGTCGAGCTAGCGTGGTGAGGGAGGGCACTTGGGAGACCCTCTTGGTGGTATCCTCCATCGTGCTCGTGGGCACCGCCAT
>JBBPJS010000009.1:0-38257 GCA_038088835.1 Singerocomus rubriflavus
AGAGTCATTCATGCACTTGCTAACACAAAGTACAAGGCATGATGGTGATGTCATAACAACTCTTCAGTTCCACAATAGTATTTTAAGTTTCAACACTCTATTGGCAGCAGAAGATGATGAACCCACTTGAGGGATGGCATCTTTGTTGAATTGCTCTAATATGGGTGGTTGCATGAGAGTCAGATGTGGTGGTGGGTCACATTGACAAAAGTGTATAGATAAATATGAAAGACTATGAAGACACTTGGGAATCCTGGAATTAGAGCATAGTGGGTGTGAGGAGCCCAGCAGATTTGAATTCAATATGAGAGACAATACAAGGGTAGAGGTTGAGGTAATGCAATGACAGATGATAGGGGTTGAAGTTCAAAAAAAAGTGAAAGCCCACTGTGGCTAATGATAGAAACACTGAGGGATCAAACAGTTTCCTTTTGGCTAGTATTCATTTCTACTACATATATAAGACATACTTTTTGCACTTGAGCATCTCAGTCCATTACATCATGCAATGACTGAGGTGAGCTAGTTACATTCCATTCTGTTAGTCATACTCAAACTTACTGGTATATAGTGTATTGTTATCAGATGAATATATAGTCCATTACATCATGCAATGACTAAATGTATTGTTATTAGTCACATACTCACATCATCTTTGGTCAAGTTCTATTTTCTACATGATACTGGTGGATGAACTCAGAAAGCTGAAACATCCAATATCTTGGTTCATGTCAATGTGGTTTGGAAACTTTGAGATGCATGCCAAGAGTCAGGGGTCAAATGGAGATTCCCTCAGATCCAGCCCTGAGCCACAAGTTCAAGCTCAATTGGAAACCAGCCATTAATTCTACTGGTACATCACCTCAACCCCAATGCTTTGGACATCCCATCATTCTGTGGCACCCAATTTCAGTGGGACCCCAAAATGTGACCACTAGACCCATGAAACCTTGTTTGATATTGGTAAGCAGTGAAGAAGAACGATGGTGATAACTTTGGCGAGGCGTTGGTATGCTGGACGATAAAGTAGACGGAGTGTTGTGTTTTGTCGTGATACTGATTGTTCATAAACTTTGAATGCTGGCAACGATTCAGTGTAGGTGCACAGCCTTTTTTGACGATTGGGTGATCATTTAGAGTTACTTCATAACCACGCTTTTTCAGTGAAATCAGTCAGTGGTAACCGATGGTAACCGATGGTAACCGACGGTAGCCGACGGTCTGAACCAGTCCTGACTGCCGACTGATTTACAGAAAAGTTGAAACAATTGGCAAGATTTAAGGTTTATTATGCATGCAACATGTCACTATTTTGCAATCGTCCAGCTGAATCCCAAACTTCAAGTCTTGTCATTAGAAGAAAGGTGGCCGATGTCCACGTATCTTTAATGAGACTAAGAATCTGGCTTGGCTCCCTGGAAAACCTGTGAGGAAGAGGGGTCTGGACACCGAGGCCGACCATTGCGCGCCAGATTTCAACGAACGTTGTCACTCAGTCAGAAATGCAGGTCTACAAACCCGACTTCCAAGTCAGTGTCACGTGGCCAAGATTCATAAGGAGCCCATGGGAGGAAACCAACTTTCTGATAGGGAACACAACCTCCGAGCTCTACTCGCCCGTACGCGCTAACATTACATGAGAAGGGTGTTGAGCCTTTTAGGGAAGAGTACCCCTACAACTTGGGATGTTTCCAAGACTGGTTTGGGCTTGGTTCACTACAACAACGATTACATGTTTCACTGGGCATTTCGGACAGTACGCTTTAATAGACCTTCCCAAACTGCGGCGTTCATACCATCACCCGGGAAACCGGGAGCAGACTACGACTGCACCTTCAACCGGCGAAGCAAGGTGCTACGCCGCCGTTCATGTTGCATGTGTGCATGAACTTCTAGGTCGTATCATCTGCTACGAGAACCTGGGTCCGGATTCCCGTTGTCAGCACCTACGCCATTCGATTTTACATCGACAACAACTTGACCACCACCGCCGATGAGGCGCCCACTCGAACACGTCACACCCGCATATCCTACTATCTCTGGGTCATGGAGCACGTCAAACATCACAACACACAACTAGAACATATTCCGTCTGCAAGCAGACACATTACTAAAGGACTCCGAGAAACCCGCACACTCTCATAGTTTTTCTACAAAAATTCAGACTCCACATATCAAACGCACATAGTGGTCTAACGTACGTGCCGTCCATTCTCTTACTACTCTTAGTGTCCATTTCACACGTCGAGAAACCTTCATTATTTTATTCACCGTAGTTGACGCATACCTCAGTCGCTTATACCGCACAACTGAGGTATGCACACGTTCACTATTGTACATGGACTCGTATTTACAGAGTATCTAGTCCCATTCTTATTATTTCACGCTTCAACTGACATATTTTACCGATTACTTCCAGTCTTGATGTGCCACTACACCACGTTCTAAGAACTGAATGGCGTTAATGGGGAATCCTTCACGTTATGATATCGATTGGTTTAGATCCCGACGCTTGCCGCTATTCACTAGCAGGCGCAGTGTCCACTTTTTGTAAGAACCATTCAGGTCAAGGTTAGAAGCTGACACACCCACGTCTCCCGCGGCGGTAGTGCAGCCCGTTATGGGGTCTAAAAACATCTTTCGCATATATAAGTGCTGAACACCTGCTATCTACTGCTTTCCATCCAATCAACCACTGAACCCATGGCTGTCTCATCTGACAGTTCTCCCTCAGAGTCCTCAGAGTCCCCACCCATCTTTTCCCCTCTGACGTCTACTTGTTCTTCCCCCCCGGGAATTCCCCCTCTCTTAGATGCCAAGTCTCTTCCTCCCGTGCATGATCGTCAAATCGACCATGTAATATTCGACATCGGGGATGTGTTATTCACCTGGTCAGCACGCACAGGCACTTCCATCCCACCCCAAACCTTACACAGCATTCTCCGCTCTGCTACCTGGTTTGAGTATGAGAAGGGCAATCTCAGTGAAGGGGAAGCTTATCGTCTCGTCTCTGTTGAATTTTCTCTAGATTCTTCCCATGTCAGCACCGCGTTTCACGCCGCTCGAGAGTCTCTTCAGAGTGACCCTTCTATGATCACCCTCCTCCACGAACTAAAGGAAAATAGTGGTATCCGGCTGTTCGCCATGTCCAATATATCCGCACCAGACTGGGAGGTCCTCCGTCACAAAGGCCGTCCAGAAGATTGGGCTCTGTTTGAGCGCATATTCACGTCTGCAGAGGCCCATGAACGGAAGCCAAACCTTGGATATTTTCGCCATGTTCTAGAATCAACGGGAATTAATCCCTGTCGAACCGCATTTGTAGATGACAAGTTGGAGAATGTCGTGTCCGCGCGGTCCGTCGGTCTCAAAGGCATCGTTTTCACCTCGACTGCGGAAGTAGCTCATGAGCTTAAGGTGCTTGTACGGAATTCGATGGTTGATGGAGAGCGATACCTACGTGACAACGCAAAGGAGATGAAATCAGTCACCAACACGGGTATCGTTCTTGAAGAGAACTTTGGGCAGTTGCTCATTCTCGAGGCCACGGGTGATCCGAGCCTTGTTGACTATATCAAATATTCACGGCTCAGCAATTTCTTTAAGTGTACGATTCAGTCGTTTCACTTTTCAGAAATGAGATTGACTGTTTGCGCTAGCGGAGCCAATTCTCACCACACCGACTTACCCCTGTGACCTCGATACGACTTCCGTGGCATGTACGGTGTCGAATCATTTTTCTGCAGAAGTAAAGAACGACATTATGGATGAGATGTTGATGTTCAAAAACAAGGATGGAATTATCCAGACATACTTCGATGTTACGCGTCCCCGCATTGGTACGTTTTCGAGATTACTGTGTGTGGTATGCTAACTCATGATACTGGATTATTCTAGATCCCAATGTCTGCGTTAACGTGCTCACCTTTTTCTACGTCAATGGTCGCGGCAGTGAACTACAAGAGACCTTTGAGTGGGTTTATGAGGTTCTGAAGAACCGAGCGTACACGGACGGAACCCCGTATTACTGTGGTGCCGACACGTTTCTCTATCTCCTCTCTCGACTGCTCTCCGTGTCTCCCTACGCTCGTCAGCGAATCGGTCAGCTATTTTCCAAGCGCGTCCAGGAGCATTTCAGCGCCGAAGGGGACGCTCTTGCACTTGCCATGCGCATTCATGCCGCCGCTGCAGTCGATCTTTGCGATAGCCTTGATTACGAGCGGCTTGCAAAGATGCAAGAGACGGATGGATCGTGGCCAGTGGGATGGATGTACAGGATTCCTGCGAGTGGTATTTTGATTGGGAACAAGGGCTTGACGACTGCACTCGCAGTGTCAGCGATACGGAGCTACAAGGAGCTCGAACTTCGATTGTGTTTGTCGGACTAGATCCCTAGCCTTCGTGGTCATCATTTCGATTCTTGGTGTATGTAGT
This sequence comes from Singerocomus rubriflavus, assembly GCA_038088835.1. Taxonomy (NCBI): domain Eukaryota; kingdom Fungi; phylum Basidiomycota; class Agaricomycetes; order Boletales; family Boletaceae; genus Singerocomus; species Singerocomus rubriflavus. Next base: position 4,435 of record JBBPJS010000009.1, read on the forward strand.
CGATAGACATATGCATTGACGTCACTGGGACAGCAGAGTCGGTGATATATCTCGGCGGACATTCAAGCATTCATGACTAATTCCACTGGATGTCTAGTGACCAGTGATTCCCGATAGTCAAACCACCTTGCAGGACGCGGACTCGATACAGGAATGGACCAATAAATGTATCCTTGATCCTTACTTCTTCCACATGCGCCCTTGGGCCAAATTGTTTCATTCGAAAGTCAGTCAAATGTTTTGGTCCACCGCAAAATCTTCTGGTGGTATACCAGTGGCTGGCCCGTTGCGAACCTGAGTAATGTGTTACGGCTGGCATGACCCTTTCTAGCGACGTCCCACTGGCAGACAAACCAGAAATACAACGCCCCTTGCTCCTTGACAAGGTCTTTTCTGATTGGACGTTCGCACGGACTCGGCTAGGCAGTCATCGGCTTGACATGAAGGCACCATTGCCAGCTCGTTATCGTGTGGCAGCACGTTACGCAGTCTAGCGGGTTCACAAGCTGTCATGTAGCATCCCTTGCTTTTTTTGAGGTAGATTGAGCGTCAACTCCATCTCCCCGCTCTATCCAAGTCTGGATAGGTGGCATGAGAATTGCCCTCAGGTTTTTTGTGTTGCCTAGGCATGCCGTGGACCATGCGACAGTGAAGACGTGCAGTACTGTGCAGATCTGTAGCTCTTACCCATGGTTCTGTGCCCCTAAGTCTCTGACAGCCCCGGCTCCAATTAAGGCCACATACCAGAACCCATTGTCCAAAAGTACTACTTGCTCGGTTTGTAGAAAAGCTAGGAAACTGCCAACAGCGAACAAATCAGCTTACCGTGGAAGCAGCAAGAACAAGAGATGCCAGCGTTGTCAGGGAAAGAAAATACCTGGGAGTCGATATGAAAATTTCAGGCCGAACAATACTTCCCATGTGCTGAAATACCAACCCCTCAAGGAGTTGAAGATAGGTGGGGATATTGCCGCTGTACATCCGCTTCTATTTCTTGTTACGAAAAAAATCCAGAGTGAACCGCATTGTACCCATATATCAAGGTGATAAAAGACGAACATGAAGGAAAAGGATGAGAGCTTGAGCAGTACTAGTACTAGATAGAGTTTATGATGCTGAGACTGGATAATGTAGTGATGAGGAATGTCATTGCCAAACCGGTGCACCAAAGTGCATGGCGAGTTGAACTTGCAATATGAGGGATGGTGAATATTCTTCACAGGCACTGGCAAATAAAGTATAGGCAGAAAAAAGGGGGATACCATCCTGGTGCTCAAGAAACCCAGAGACAGAGACAGAGACAGAGAAAAACGTTGACAGAAAAACAGGGACTGTCCAACGGAGAGGCTCAGCCTTCATCCGGAATGTTGATTCCTTTAATGATCTCTCCATTCCCATTGCCAACAAGGCCAGCATTCACGGGGATGGCGTATCGCGATGGTGTTGAAATACTAAACTGAGACTGGCTCGGGAGTGCGGAACGCGGGAGGTTTGCTGACCCGGGCGCAACCAACTTAAGAGTCTTGGGTTGACGTGTGCTCCAACTACGCGAGAGGCTCGCACTGAGTTTATCATCAAACACGCGCAGATTAGCAGTCGCGTTCGTGCTGTGCACAGGTGCTGGGGTCACGGGCGAGCACGGGAGGGGAGTACTTGAAGGAGTAAAAGATGATACGTGCAGAAGCATGACAAATTCCTGTGTCGAATTAGTGAGAGCCACCATCTTGGAACGTAGATTCGGGAAGACTGCGTGCGAAGAACCATATGTCTTGATGAAGTTTGACAACTTGACGACAATCTACCACGGAAAAAGGACAAGAGAGGTGTCAGCCGGGATGAAAAAAAGGGGCAATGCGGAACATAAACAAGGTAGGTATTAGAACAAAGTCAACCCACCTTCACAAACGAGTGCGCATCATCTCGTAGCGCTTTCTTGTCAGCAGTGGGGTCTCCGGCACGCACACTAAGGATATTGGCCCGCAGACGTTCCGTGACGACCTTGGCTTCGTCAATCGAATCACGAAAGTCTCCACTTGATCCTGGTGTCTCCGACATAGTCTCTACCATTTCTTGCATAACCTGCCAGATAGCTGGGGCTGAATGAACTGCAGCCTCCATGGAATTTAGGGCATCATTGTCAACTAATGTTCTCGACGGAGGAATCTCGAGTGTCGGTCTGCGCACGGGAGCTTGAGGCGACGAGGACGAAGATGATGCTGTCAACGAGGCTTGTGATGGTTGCCGTGAATGATATCCATCTTGGACTGTCCATGTCGGACGGGGTGGTAGCGACGCTGACATTGGAGATAGAATTCCATGAATCGTTCCCCCTGCTGTTGACAAGGAGGCAAGACTAGAAGTGGATGCAGATAGTGACGCAGCCGGAACTTTCTGTCCGGCACGCCGAGTTGTTGATGACATACTAGTCGGTAGACTAGGTAGCAGGGGCAAGTCATAAGACGGCAACGATTTCCCAATCTCCACGTCCTTCGAACTGAACGATCCAGCATGGCGACGCGTAGTACGGACTCTTCCAAGTGTAGTAGGTGTGGGACGCGATCTCGCAATGGGAGTGTTGCGCTGGAACCCTGTGAGTTGCGATGACCCTGCATTGGGAGAAGATAACGAAGAATCGATGTTCAAGGCTGGGGGTATCATGGCGTGACCTTTGGACTTGCAAGGAGCTGTTCGACGAGGATCTGACAGGTAAGGTTTAATGGCTTCAATATGAGGGATCATATTTCGCCATGCATGCGATATCTCTGCAGCTGCTCCATAAAAGATGAGCACAAGCGAACGCATATATCGGTCATCATCTCTTGATGCTAAAATCTTGAGTTGCAGAGAAAGCATTGCAACTGCCTTTCCGAACACAGCGGCCGAATCCCTGCTACTCTCTATCAATGCCTTGCACAGCGGTGGTGGGGGTGTCATCTTCTTGGCAATAGCATCAAACCGCTCGAGGGAACCATTGAGCTGTATCATGTAAGTATACGCTGGGTCGGTGACCTTGCGAAGAACCGACGAGAGCTTCTGGTTGATGGTATAAATAATGTAGTGAGAGAGCGCTTGGTATACTTGAGAGACAGAGAAATAGACGGAACGTGCACATTCAACCAGGGAGCGCAAGGGTGGAGGCAAATTACTGGTGATTGCATTAGCAGGCAAAGCGGAGAGACGCTTAAAATAGGCATGACGTTCGGTATCAGGGTGTGGATGTGGATGCTCCGCAGACGTTGGCGATGCAGAGGGTGGAGGCGTGGTCGTGCATGGCTTCTGTTTTTTCTGTTTTGAAGATCCCTCGGACGACGAAGAATTTTCCCGGTGTGATAGAGGGGAGGGCATGGTGGGATTATCACGCGGCGTTTCATTCGTACATGAAGATGGTACGGATTGGGTAACCGGTGGTGCTGAATCAAGCGACGGTGCACTGTGCTCCTGGTCACCGAACCGAATTGCTGTGCGCAAATCTGGAATACTCTTCCTTCCGAACAATGCAGGTCGACGATCGCGACTTCCACGCGTAAACGAACCATTTCTTTGATGTTGAAAGCCATCGGGTACGGTGGTGTGATCGTCATCGGTTGACGACACAGACTCTTCAGGAGTGGGCAAATAGTTCTCGGGGGAACCGGCGCGGAGAGGCGCGCCATAGGGTGGCAACGGACCTAGACTGAGAGGTGGTGGTCGTTCGAAGCGTGGCATATTTGTAGACTTGGAAGGTAGTGGAATCGGCGGGAGATGATCGTCAATAGAAAATGTCCGAGCATGTGGTGTGGGCCCTCCTGAGTAGTCCTCCTCTCCTAACGCTGTCCAAGACTGCAAGCTCTCCTCGCTGAAACGGCGTGTCTAAGGATCAGCATGAAATGTGACTGAATCGCACTTACATGGAGTGGTTAAGAGCATGTTCGCTTGTGAATGACTCTGCACTGGGCTTGGGTTTGATTTCTAGATGGGGATGACTATTTTCCCGTAACCACTTCTTCAATGCAAGGATCCATTCCTTCATAGTTTGTGGATCGTTAACGGAACCATTCATTTGAATGGTTGGTTTCGGTGGCCATTCAATGGGATTGTGATCTATCTTCAATACATCGAGACTGCCGAAGTCAGCCAGATATCCTGGCAGGCGAGTGATCCTGTTACGTGAGAAGCACAAGACCTGGGAACAGATCGTGGTTTGAGCCGTATCAATGAATAGGTTCGAAGACTCACATGGAGCCTTGACAGCGAGCCTGGTTGTGTTGGTAATCGCTTGATTTTGTTCCTACTAATGTCCAGGATTTCTAAGGAGGGAATTACGGTTAACTGCGGTCGTGTTAGACATTAACGCTAGCAACATGAAGCGCTGCAGAACATACGACATCTGGAAAGACGGAGAAGCTATTGTTTCGGAGGTTCAAGTAACGTAGACGCGACAAAAGTGCAAACGCTGTTGGAAGGGTTGCAAGACGGTTGTAACCCAGCGCGATTCTGATGCATAGGAAGTCCAAGGTTCAGCTTGCACGATGAGCGTGTCATAGAAAAATAACAGACCTAGTGATTGAAATTGCCTCTGTGGAGAGTCCATTCCTGCCGACAGTCGCTAGACGCTCCGCACCGTCCTCTCCAACATCGGTGAGGCTCTTGTGCGTGAAATCCAAGGTCGCTCCATTGTCTGGTGAATTGGCCAGGGCTTCCGCCAGATGTTGGTCAGTTAATGAAGCGGAGAGCGGAGGTGATAGAGCGCCACTCCGTCTGCTGCTCGGGAACGAAGACATGCGCCCAACAACACGGTCAGCGTCCGAGAGAGACATGAGGAACGAGAGAGAGAAAGGCAACCGGTGGAGGACCGCTGTCGACGTCAAACAGCCGGAAGGGTAGATAAGTTCCCAGCGTTGACACTAGCAGACCACAGGCTTGGCACTAGTTTGACCTGAGTTGGGTTGCGACCGGTGCTTCAAGGAAAAGCTATACACACATGGCACTACTAACTAACACGACGACTTGATACGCATCACCGTTCCGCTACAGCGTCGCCAGACTCGTTCCGTTCATTCAGCCACCTCCAGGCAGACCGCTGGATTTCATCTAAAACCACATTGACACGGAGAAGCTCACATCCTCGCTCCGCATGGCGTGCCACCACCCCGGGGGGAAAAATAGCAGATCACCAGGATTGAGTATCACGCAGGATGCTTGATCAGGCACCACGTCCCAGAACATAGGAAACGCTGTTTGGGAGGCCTCCATTTCCTGGAGCGTCGTAGGGAACACGTCCACACGAGAAGTATTACTCATGAGTGGACTGGTCGTATTGGCTGCTGGGTTGTGGCTTCTGTCAGCGCCGGACGTGGACAACTGGTAGGGATACATGGCCACCACAACGTCGGGTGGTGCAAGCCAGACCGTCTTACGACCGACTACCTGTACTATGGCGTGGGAAATTAGGACCACGGAGTATATGCTTGGCGTTATGAGAACTCACCGTAGCAATTGAAGAATGGATCCTATAAACAAGCCGACGCTGACTCTCTAGCAACCGGCAGAGGACGGATGAACTTACGGTATGTGCAGGAGATATGGTACCCTTTGGGCCAAGCCATGCATTGACTATGACGTTGGGCGGCGGCTCATACGCTAGGAAATTAGGCGAGTCGAGGCAGGCATAGACGATGTCTGGGAGAACAATATCTTGTCGTAGTTGAGGGAACTGTGTCAGGAGATTATGCTGGGCGAGATAGATAGCATGATGCTGGCGGTGTGCGGATGGCGCCGATGCAGATGAGTCTAGAGAAGAAAGGAATTCTTCCCAGCTGATCAGTTTTTGGGACCAATCGTCGGACCTGTAGTCATCTCCGACTTCTACAGGAACGATACGGCCAGGGCCCGCGACAGAGAATAGGTATGGGAGAGACGCCCATTGATGTGGGTGATGCATCGCTGGCCAGTCGTTTGCATACCCGGGTATGACAAACGGTGTCCGACACCAGTGTTTCTGGGCAGAAATGATGGACGGAGGTGCGGCGAGTACACGCACTTCTTTTCTGGAAGTGGAGAGCGGGTGGGGAACAGACGCCAGCTCAACGACGAAAACGGTGCCGGTAGGAGGACACCCAGGTATGGTCGCTTGCAGCTGGCTAATTATGTCGTGCACAACATAATCGCGTCGCGCATCGTCGGTACCTGCTCCTGCGATGATGATTGCATGATCCAATGTTGCAATGCACTCCTTGATGATGTCCTCCTGGAGGCCAGGCATCGATGCGCGTGCCAGGACCCTGAGGATAGAGGCGTCTATGTACAACATGCGCCAGTGGGACGCTACGCGGGCGTCAGAAGCAGGTAACCTCTGGTACGCAATACAGATAAGGGCATCAAGCAGGGGGACAACATCGCCGTCAAGGTTGCGCAGGGCCGAGTGTAGCTGGCGCTGGGTGTCGGCGAGATGCGCGTAGGGGACGACGGGCGCGTGGAGGACGCGGTGGGCATAGTCGGTCAGCAAAGACTTCTCCATGAAAAATGCCACGTGGGCCGGGAGGCGCGTGTGACAGGCGCGTGACAAGATCGATTGTTGGGTCACGCGGGGGCGAAGATAAAAAGGACAACGGCGAAGGAACGACCGTGAGAAAGTTCCCCAGACGATCATTTTCCTCCCAAAGTAACCACTTCTGTATCCGGCCCGCCATTCCGGCGCAGCCTATTTTCCTTTTTTAGACATGACCTCCCGGTGTGTCATCTCCCGCCGTGCGCCTTGTCTATTCATTCATCCCGCTCTTCCTTCAGCTTGGACCGACTCCTTCTCCTCCTCGACACTGGCTCCTCATCCTCCGTTAGGAATACCGCCGCCAAACAGCTCGCTCAGCTCGCTGCAAGAAGTCTCATCACCGATGTTGCGCTCGAGGATGACTTCAAGTCTAACCGCCAGCACTCATCCATCCGTGACGCATCGGCCTGGTCAGAGCTCTTTGCTGTCGTTGCTCGCGTGAGTGGTTTCTTCGTTTTTTCCTACATCACGCGTCATTGAATTCTCCTGTTTCCTAGATCCTACCATTTCTACATTCAAAGAGCTACGAAACCAGATCCGCTGCTTCTAATGCCCTCTCACAAATCTTCACGCTGGTACCTGTTTGGCGTCCTCAGTCGGATGACGTTGCACCCCCACAGGACCCTCCGATGACCCCTCCTGAATTTCCTCCTTTCTCCGTACAGGAGCTAATCCAAAAGGGTGTCCTTCTCCTTGCCTCTTCTGGAAAAGAGTTTTCAAAACCTACGGGCATACTCCCCAACTCCGTTGAGGTGAAGCGTGCACGTAAGGAAGCCATGGGTCGTCTCGGTCTTGACTTCCTCGATAGTGTCGGGGGTGCCGACGACATGGACATTGACAAGGAGCTTGCAATCGAGGCAGAAGCTGATGCCTCGAGTGAGCCTGACGTACAAATAAAGAGAGAAGACCCCACATCGTCCGTCTCTCCCATGGAAGTTGACTTCAATCTTAGGAAGGAGCGCTCCCCACCAGCTCGGTCCCACTCAAGCACCCCTGCTGTACCTTCACCTGTTACACCTGCCCCTCCGGTCGCAGATGTTGATGACCTAAGTGGCCTGTCTGCTCGCGAACGTAACCGACTTAAACGGAAGCGCAAGGTCGGGAGCTCTGCATTTGTTGCCCCACAACCTCCGCCTCCTTCTGGTACTGGTGCGCGCTACAATGCTACCGCCGCTGGACCATCCAATAAGTAGGTTGATATTTTTCGTTCATTCTTTCATTAACTGTCCTGTAGAGTACGCCTCTTGTCTGCAGAAGCACAAGAACCACCAAAGTCGCGTCTGGACAGTCCTCCTGTCAAGCCACCCTCTTTGGATAAGGTTGTCATTGACCCCTCAAAAGGTGGCGCTGTTTCCCCAAAGTCCCCCCAACAATCCAATGCCCTCGAGGTCCCTCAAGGGTCATGGGTGTGGGGTGGGATCGTCAATCTTCTTGAAATTGATCTATTTTCGCCTACATGGGAAATACGTCACGGAGCGGCGATGGCTTTAAGGGAATTACTCAAAACGCAAGGTGCATCTGGTGGAATGAAGGGTTGATTTTTCTTGAGCTTGTGTCTATCTTCTGCTCATCAACCCGCAGACGGTCTTTCATCGCAGGGGAATGCACGTGCACACGAAGAATGGTGCAATCATCTGGCGGCAAGGCTTCTCTGTGTTTTTGTCTTGGATCGCTTCGGGGACTTTGTTTCCGATCAGGTATGTAATAGCAAACTTTCTTGTTGACCATTGTCCTTAAGGTATCTAGGTCATTGCACCTGTCCGTGAAACGGTATCTCAGACACTCGCCTCTCTGTTATTACACATGCCCCTTCGTTCCGTTGGCCATGTACACTCCGTTCTTCTGCAAATGATAAGGCAAGAATTTACCCTCTCATTAAAGGCCAAAATAGGGAAGAAGGATGATCGAAACCATGTCTGGGAGGTGCGCCATGCCGGTCTCCTAGGGATCAGGTATGAAGTCGCGGTCAGAAGCGATTTATTTGATACCTCAAAAGATGAAGAATCAGGCGATGCAGGTAGAGCAATTCTGATGGGGGTTGTCGATGCTGCTGTGCTGGGGTAATCAACTTAGTGTAAGGCATTCTGCATTGCTAAATGTCCTCTTCAGACTTAGTGATCGGGACGATGACGTCCGTGCTGTAGCTGCAACTTGTTTGCTACCCGTCGCAAGTCACCTAGTTGAGCGGCTTCCAGATTCCCTTGATCGCGTTTTGGCTGTGCTGTGGACCTGTCTGAGAGACATGAGAGATGACTTGAGTTCTAGTGTTGGTGCTGTCATGGATCTGCTGGGTATGTGGAAATTGTTTTATGACATCATCGGACTCATCCCATGATCTGCAGGTAATTTGGTTACCTATAGCAAAGTCACTGACATCCTCGGCGACTCAAGTTTATCGTTAGTGTTAAAATGTTTTCGATGTTCTCGGCTGACATTCCGGTGTCTCGGTTAGTCTTCCACTGTCGGACCTTGCGCCGACGCTATTCCCGTTTTTCCGACATACAATCCCTAATGTCCGTCTGGCTGTCGTGAAGACTTTATCGTCTTTTATGACAGTGTCGTCGCTCCCTCAGGATTGGATAGCCACTCCATTCTTGCGCCTTCTCTTCCAGAATCTGATCGTTGAGGAACGCTCCGACATAAGATCTGCATCACTCTCTAGTTGGCGAACAGCACTCGAAGTCATCTCGAGTACGCCGGGTTTGATCAAAAAGGTAGTAAAACAACAAACAGTCCTTGAATGGTATGCGGTTATGATGACGCCACTTGGGGTTCCTATCGACTCGTCAACATTTCATCATCCTATGTTCGTGGAGGACGGGACTGATGCAGCTCCCGAGAGACACAACGTTGACAAGAACATGCTTGCTCAAGATCTCTCTCTCGTACCTTCTGAACTCATATTACAAGCTCGAATTGCTTCAGCAACGGCCCTCGCCTACTTAATTATATACTGGCCATCGAAGGTACGCTATTGTGTGAACTCGTGATTCACCATGGAACTAAGTTGATACTTCTCAGTCCATAGAAGAGCTCTTTCAGCCTATACTCTTGCACTACATGGATTCAACAAGTATGCTTCAAAAGTTCCTGACTGCCGTAGTAGCCGAAGAATGGGCATGTGCATATGAAGCGTCTTCTCCACCAGGCCCAATCCTCGACGACTTCCCTCTTGCTTGTGAACTCAGTACAAGAGCACTCACTTTCCTCCAGGGTTCGCCTCCGACGGCGTATCACGAAATGGCCTTTACTCTTCACCGTATACATGCTGAGTGCTACTCACTGCTACACTGTTTCTCGAGTGACTGCAAGATCCCTATTTCGCTCATCCCTCATCTCGGGAACGAGATTGACATCACGGGCACTAAGCCTGAGTGCTTTACCATTGACACTGCACATGCGGCCGTGGGCGCCATGTACACAAAACTCAAGGACAGCCTTGGAAGGACGAAGAAGCGCGAGCTAGGTGTTATTGCTGAGAGGAGACAGAAAGTCATGCAGAGCATCGAACAGTATGCCGAAGTGAAAGCTCAGCATGACACTCGTGTTTCGGCTGCATTTGCAGCAGCTTTCGTGGCATTTAGAAGCACTCCCGACAAGGTGAGCCCCGTGGTGAAGGGCATCATGAATGGCATCAAGGTGAGTTCAAGATCATCTCTTCGAATAGTTGCTGAAGGACGCATAGAATGAGGACAACTTGGATCTTCAAAAACGCTCCGCTTCTGCCGTTGCTAATTTCATCGCGTTCTGTGTCCAACACAATATTAGTCAGCCCCCAGACAAGATTGTGAAGAACCTTTGCACGTTTCTTTGTCAGGACGTAGAGCAGACGCCAACATTTGCATATTCACGGACGATCTATAAGGGTATTCTTACGTTGCAGACATGGTCAGATACTGCGCCGGGCAGGGGTGTTAAGGAGACACAAGCAAAGGCAGAGCCTGCAAAATCGGAAGACGAAATTGCGAAGACGAAGCTCTCTAGAAGGGGAGCAGGCCTAGCGTTCGATCGGCTATCGACGAAGTTCGGACCTCGTCTCTTTGAAGCTATTCCCAAGATGTGGCAGTCCATGGCTGGTGGTCTGCTGAGTGCGTGTAGTGCAGGTACCACTAAATCATCACTCGCAGTTGCGTCAATTCTTATCGCTGTATATTAAGCAGGGTCCCCTCAAGAGGCAGATATTTCCATGGAAAAGCAATACGGACAAGATGTCATCGATTCCTTAAGCGTTCTCGAGGCTGTCTCACCCGCGCTGGATCCTACTTTGTGGCCCAAGCTCGCTGAGTTGTTCCCCGCCATTGCCATCGCTCTTCGGAGCAAGTTTGCAATTATCCGGCAGAGTGCTGCACGATGTTTTGCTACTGTATGTGAGGTCATGACCGCAGAAGCCATGCACTTTGCGATAGAACATCTTGTTCCCCTGATTGGAGACGCAGTTGTACTCTCGAATAGACAAGGGGCCGCGGAGGCCATTTATCGTGCGTTTACAAATATATCATGTGTGGGATGCACCCTTACTAGGCTATGTTAGACATTGTGCAAAAGCTTGACATCAAGGCGCTTCCCTATGTTATATTCCTGATCGTCCCTGTACTTGGGAGAATGAGTGACTCGGATGACGATATCCGATCAACAACGACAAATACATTCGCGTCACTGGTGAAGATGATTCCACTCGAGGTAAGCAATTTTCGCTGAGAAAACATCCGTTTTCAACCGGTGCACATAGGCTGGTTTACCCGATCCACCTGGTTTCCCAGAAGATTTGTTGAAGCGCCGACAAGAGGAGAGACAATTCTTGACGCAGCTGCTTGACGGGAGCAAAGTTGAGCCTTATGTGATGCCGATCAAGATCAATGCAGAACTACGCAAGTATCAACAAGAGGGTGTCAACTGGCTTGCCTTCCTCGCCAAGTATCAGCTGCATGGTATTCTTTGCGACGGTGAGCAATTTCTGCTGCTCGTTCCGAATTAAGCCTTACGTTCCTCGGATATCCATAGATATGGGTCTTGGAAAGACACTTCAGTCAATATGTATATTGGCAAGTAAACACGCCGAACGTGCCAAGACATATGAAGAGACACAGTCTCCCGACTCAGTTCATCTGCCATCGTTAATCGTCTGCCCGCCAACGCTCACTGGACATTGGTATTATGAAATCCTGAAGTACGCGGAGAACCTTCGACCCATTCTTTACACTGGAAGCTCGAAAGAACGATCAAAACTCCTCTCCAAACTGGCTACTATGGACGTTGTGATTACCTCATACGAGGTCGTTCGCAATGACATTGGGAGCTTGGAGGATATCAACTGGCTTTACTGCATTCTTGATGAAGGACATGTTATTAAGAATGCGAAGACAAAGTTGACGAAAGCAGTCAAGGCCATCCAGGCTCAGCACCGGCTGATCCTGTCGGGAACTCCGATTCAAAACAATGTACTGGAACTTTGGAGCTTATTTGATTTCCTGATGCCTGGATTTCTTGGCACAGAGACATCATTCAATGAGAGGTTTAGCAAACCTATTCTTTCTGGTAGAGACGGGAAGGCGAAGACAGGTGAAGCTGGTAAGTCGATTATAATTGTACATTCACAAAGAACTGATATTAGACTTCCTTCTAGCCGTTTTGGCATTGGAAGCGCTGCACAAACAAGTTCTGCCCTTCCTGCTCCGTCGTTTGAAGGAAGACGTGTTGAATGACCTACCGCCAAAAATCATTCAGGATTACTATTGTGAACTTTCAGAGGTGCAGAAACTTCTCTATGACGACTTCTCAAAGTCAGAAGCGAGGGCAGAGGTTGAGGGTGTTATCCAATCAACGACCCCGGGGAAATCTGAGAAAGACGGTGGACAACAACACATTTTTCAATCATTACAGTACCTTCGCAAGCTCTGCAACCATCCTTCGCTTGTCCTAAAAACCAACAATGACGCAGTCGCAGCAGCTCTAGCAAAGGTCGGATGTAATGTTGACAATCTGAGCGATATTCAGCACGCGCCGAAGCTACAAGCACTACGGTAGGTTGAACTGAGTGCTGTTTCGAGGCTCGCTCAACAATGTTCACAGCCAACTTTTGAGTGACTGTGGCATCGGAGGTAGCTCTGCGGTCACCACTGAGGGGTGCAAAGTTGAATTGAGCGAAGGAGCCTCAGACCCACCGAGTGGGGCTTTCTCTCAGCATCGTGCTCTTATCTTCTGTCAGATGAAGCAAATGCTGGACATCATTGAAGACGACCTGCTCAAGCAGTACATGCCCTCTGTCACATATATGCGACTTGACGGTGGAACAGACCCAAACAAGCGTCACGCGATTGTCCAGACATTCAACTCGGACCCAAGTATTGATTGTCTCCTATTGACTACACATGTCGGAGGGCTAGGACTTACACTGACCGGAGCCGATACCGTTATCTTCGTGGAACATGACTGGAATCCGATGAAAGACTTGCAGGCTATGGACCGAGCACATCGTATTGGTCAAAAGAAGGTCGTTAATGTCTATCGTCTAATCACAAAAGGGACCTTGGAAGAGAAGATCATGGGGTATGTGCAACATTTCCTAGATCACACTCGCCGTTCAATTATTCCGCAGGCTGCAACGATTCAAGCTCAATATTGCTCACTCGGTTGTCACTCAACAGAACGCTGGTCTCTCGTCTATGGACACCGACCTTGTTCTCGATCTCTTTAGACGGACATCGGAAGAGGAAGACGCTGCTGCGGTGGTAAAGAAGAAGGCGAAGGAGTCGAGAGATACGTCTGGACTTGTCAGTCAGAAGAACCTCTTGCAAGGTCTTGAAGATCTCCCGGCAGAGGACGAGTACGAAGGATTGGATCTCTCGAGCTTCATGGGCTCTTTAGGAATGCAATGAAGTTGATTAGCATCGATCATTTCACATGGACAGTTTCTTGGTTGTTGTCTCCAGCGATCCTCAGCATGACCTACATTTGTTGCATCTATAGTTGACTGTAACAATACACTCCGATAATGTATCACGTAGACCTCGCTCAGCTCTAGAGTTTTCTTTTTTGTTCAGACTAGCTTGGTGCGAATCTTAATTCCCGCGGATCAGCTCTACAGTGGGCTTGCTGAAACTGCAACAAAGCCAGTACGCTTGTCCTCCAATATGGCTGCGACTTCTGGCATTGGAGTTTCCGAAGCACTTGCGGAGGCCTTTTCCACCGCTGTCGAGACGAAGAATGTCCGGTTCATCAAAGTCATCATTCACAACGGTGCGAAGTTTCCCTCACCCGTCCGTCGAGTGCGAATCTCACTCAGTCGCACTCACCATAGAGTCTCTCGTTCCAGTCACGTCGGTTGAAGTTTCCGGCTCTTTATACGACGACCTTACCCTCCTCCAAGATTGTCTAGAGGAGAATGTCCCATGCTACGTGCTTACACGACTCGACAACCCGTCATCAGAGTGGCTGATTATCAGTTATGTGCCCGATGCGGCCCAGGTCAGACAGAAGGTGAATTGCTGATCAGCTGTTCCATCGCACAGTTCAATGACGTGGCGGTATCACCGTGCTTAGATGCTCTACGCCTCTACTCGCAATGCGTTAACAAAATCCCTCGGATCGACTGCATTTACGGATAGTCTATTTGCTACATCCAAATCAGACGTCACGCCAGACGCTTACGTCGCCCATAAACGACACCAGACTGCTCCCAAACCCTTGAGTGCAAGAGAGCAGGAGATAGCGGACATCAAAGCGGCTGAGAGGGAGGCAAGCGCCACCTACGAGGGCAGTAGAGCCAGACAGAACCACCTTGGAAACCAGGAAGTTGAATATATATGGGCCGAGGATGCCAGAGAGGCTATTGGAGAGCTTCGTGCTGGAGGAGGCAGTCATCTCGTGCTTCTGGTCAGCTTCAATGAATGACATTGCAGTTCGCTTGCACTGACGTTTCACCTTGATTATTATAGCAAATAAACGAGTCAGAACAGGTCGTGTTGAACAATAGTGTACCAATCGACGATGTCAAAGCACTCTCTGCAAATATTCCACCTTCGGAACCTTGTATGTGTACTTTCTTCGCTTACATAACAGAAAGACCAATGGTTACACAGCCTATTGCTTGTTCGCCTGGCAGGACGGCTCACCAAACGGACGCGACATTGGTGAGCAGACCATCCCTCGATGCTGGTCGGTACTGACATCAAGTTGGGCATAGCGTTTATTTATTCCTGTCCCAGTGCCTCCCCAATCAAGGCTCGCATGGTCTACTCGACGGGTGCTATAGTCATTTTCAGACAAGTGAGAGAACTTCTGGGCGAGCAGCGTGGTTTCGCGCTTGCATCTAGAAAGATAGAAACCTCCGACCCAGGGGAGTTAACCGAGGCCTTCCTCAAGGAGGAACTCAGTATAACGGACAATGGGAAAGATACCCAAACTTCCACGCGTACTTCATTTGCTAGGCCAAAGGGGCCAGGAAGGCGACGCTGACGTGACTCTACTACTTATTTATTACTGCTCGGGTCGCGCTGTTCCGTGCTATGAGAGTTTTCCAACCTAAGCGGTGGGTCAGCCGACCAAACCATTCGGCGGATGAGCTCCGACGTTCGTCGACTATTACGAGTTGATGGGTCCGACATTTGCTCTTGAATTCTCCCTCAGCCTCTCAAGGTTACTGCCCTCCGACTCGCTTGCGCCATGTTGAGCGTGCGGATTCAGAGAACGGCTTTCACGCCCCTTGTGCGCAGAACACACCTCGTGCTCAGTCTCAGGAGCTACAGCACGCCCGTGCGGACTCCCAAGTCGAAAGTGTGGGCATCAGCCGACGAGGCAGTCAAGAGTGTCAAGTCTGGCGACGTGTTGCTTTGCGGAGGTGAGCTTTGGTGTTGTCGCATTATCGTTATCCTGGTCACTGAGAGCGTCGACAGGATTTGGGATTGCCGGCGTCCCAGGTATGGTCCAAGCCATGCAGGTAGCTGGTCTATATCCTCGTTCAATATGCCTTCAGACACCCTGCTCGCGGCATTGGTAAAGAGAAAGGACGTTAGCAGTCTTACGGCCGTCTCCAACAATGCAGGTCTGGGAGATAGCGGTATTGGTGCGCAAGACATTTTCTGTCTCCACATGGACCGGCAGACTCAGTTTGTTTCCACAGGAAAGCTGCTCAACACCAAGCAGTTGGACAAGATTATCGCATCATACCCTGGAGGGTCTGTTCCCTACCTCTTCTGACCGCTGCAGTTTGGTAACCGACGTGTTCTCGTAGGAATAAAGCCTTCGAGGCATTGTACCTTGACGGCGAAATCTCATTGGAGCTTTGTCCTCAAGGCAGTCTCATAGAACGCATACGTGCCCATGCTGCTGGTATACCGGCATTCTTCAGTCCTACTGGCGCCTCCACCGCAGTTGAGGAAGGTGCGATACCAATGAGATACAATGAAGGTGGCTTCGCGAAAGGTGTCAAAATACCGGGTAACAAGAAGGAGACACGAGAATTCGATGGCCGCAAGTATGTCATGGAGACCGCCATCGCTGGTGACGTCGCATTCATCAGGGCCTGGAAAGTCGACGAGGTCGGGAACTGTGTTTTCCGGTGAGGCAAAGTGGGTCAAATGCCATTCGACTGAGTGTATAACTTTCCCATAGGTTTGCTCAGAACAACTTCAGCACTGCAATGGCGAAAAACGCCAAACTGACCATCGTCGAGGTAAGTCAATGATCTTATCATTCACGACATGACTAACTTGTCTCCGAGGCTGATGAAATCGTCCCAGTCGGCTCTTTGGACGTCCACACTATCCACGTTCCTGGTATCTATATAGATCGCGTGGTTCGTGCGACCGAACCCAAGGGTATCGAGTTTTTGACCCTGGCCCCGAGCGAATCAACGTCAGAAAGTGAACCATCGAGCCCTGAGAAAGCTGCTGCTTTGGCTCAGAGACATAAGATTGCTAAACGTGCCGCAAAGGAGATCCAGGATGGATTCTATGTGAATCTCGGTATCGGTATGCCAACACTCGTACCCGAGCATCTGCCAGAAGGCATACACGTTTGGTTGCAAAGCGAGAACGGTATCCTTGGAATGGGTCCGTTCCCTACAAAGGAACAGGTCGACCCGTAAGTTCGGCTGCATCTGTGGTCTACTAGCTTATATTTTCTGACTACAGCGTGAAGGGATCTCATTAACGCAGGAAAGCAAACCGTTACTCTGGTATCTGGTGCAGCAGTCTTTGGTATGCATGTCCCAACGGGGTGCTCCTCTTCAGTGATGATCGATGTCGTGGGTAGATTCTAGCGAGTCCTTCGCAATGATTCGTGGCGGCCACCTTGATGTTGCAATCCTGGGTGTAAATCTATCTGACTTTGTTTCTTGCTGCCCCTTCTTACACGCCTATCTACTTGACAGGCCATGGAAGTTTCTCAGGCTGGTGACATCGCTAATTTTATGATTCCTGGTAAACTGGTTAAAGGCAAGTATACAAAACTAGTTTGCTCTGCTGTACTTCCGACCGTATCATGTTCCCTATACAGGTATCGGTGGAGCTATGGACCTTGTCTCTAACCCCGACAAGACCAAAGTGATCGTAGTGATGGAACATTGTGCGAAGGACGGTAGCCCAAAGATCCTCAAGCAATGTAGCCTTCCCCTTACTGGAGCACGGACTGTGAGCCAAATTATCACTGAACTTGCCGTTTTTGGTGTAGATCGGAAGAACGGTGTGCTGGAACTGATGGAACTGCAAGAGGGGGCTACTTTGGAAGAAGTCAAGGCGAAGACAGGCTGTGACTTCAAGGTCTCGCCAGATCTGAGTGGACCGTGATTGTCTAGTTGTCCGTGCGATGCTTAATGCTATTTCCTTGATGATTTCTTGGCCAACGTGTCATTTCTTTGGGATAACTTTCTAATTTGTGGTCTGACGGTCGCACAATGACAGATCAGAAGAGACGGTGGGTCGCAGGTTTCTCTCATCCCGCGGGTAACTTGTCCACTCTACGGTGTACGAGTCCCAAGAAAGTGAATGGTCAAAGTTGTACGACCACCTACTTGTATTTGTGTGTCAGGAAGGGTTTTGCCTTGTGCGCGTCTCTCGTTTTCGTTCTCCTGTGTTCCTTGTAGAGGGAATTCTCGGACTCGCTGCCGAGCCTTGAACTGAGAAGAGGAGCTTCCCTTAAAGGCAATATTATTAAAGCTCCGCCGGGTATCGATGAAGCATTCATGCTCCGACTGACAGGTACCAAAACTGCAAGTGGCATGCCGGAGTGGCAGTCCCCTGCCGAGCTTCGGCTCGTCTGCGGCCCGTATCTGGTGGCAGAACATGTCATCATCTCCTCCTGGTCAGCCATTGCCGAGAGATGGATAAAAGATAATGACTTGTGCCAGCTGAGTTGCGTTGTTCTTGATCAAGCCGGTCAGTATTCCTCTCATTTTTAGCCTAGAGCTGGAGCCGTGCGGCGAGGGCTGTCCAGCCAATGTATAAAGGAGTGGGTATGGCTACCAGGCAGACCCAAAACACGCCATCTCCAGTTCTCCCTATCCACCGCTAGGCACTTTTCCGTATAAATACTTCCCAGAGCCGGCTTGAGGGTCAGGTTTTCCGTATTTTCATGCGTGGGCCCCGCCAGGACCTACAATGCTGTGGCCACTAATTTCAGAAAGCGAAAGGTCTGGGACTTTCGTCAAGGGTGTCAAGACAAGCGATGTCCTCCTGAGTGGAAGTGAGCCTTTGACTAGCTAGTGATTACTTACTCCTGAGCTCGCACCTTAACTAGGGTTCGGACTCTGCGGAACCCCAGGTGAGCAGAACGCTCTGACCCAATTAGAGCGAGACTCACCGAGTTCTTTTTAGAAACATTGATGACTGCCCTTTCGAGGAGGAAAGATGTCACAAAGATCATAGCTGTTTCAAATCATGCGAACTCAGGTGATGGTGGTTTAGGTAGGTGGCATTTTCGCATCTAGTGCATCATGTTGGCTGATGACTTCCAGTCAAGATGCTCAAATCAGGGCAACTGGAGAAGCTGATCATTTCATACTTCGAAGAGTCAGTCCCATCCCTTGTAATGGTAATCCGTGCCTGACTCTGATGAGAAACAACCACCTCAAATGAATGTACCTAGAAGGCAATATGTCGCTAAAGCTCGTACCGCAGGGCACTATCATAGAGCATATCAGAGCACATGCTGTGGGCATACCGGAGCTTCCACAGTTGTTGAAACAGGCGGAATACCTATCCGTTTCAATGCGGGTGTACTTAAAGACGGCGTTAAGATTTACGGAACAAAAAAGAGTCCAGAGTGTTCAATGGGAAGCGATGCATTATGGAACCAGCAATCGCAGGTGATGTCGCCTTCGTGTACGCATGGAATGCAGACGAAGCTGGGAACCTGGTTCGAGATTTGTATGTTTCTCCGGCTGACCACCTGACGTCCTCCAGGTATGTTGCAAATAACTACAACAACGTGATGGCAAGGAACGCAAAGTTCACCATCGTAGAGGTATATAAAGAAATGTTGTATCTTGATTGTTTACCTCAGTAACCCATATTTTGCACAGGCCGAAGAGATCGTGCCCATCGGCACTCTGTCGCTAAATGCGATTCACTGCTCAGGTATCTTTGTCGACCGAATTGTCAAATCCAGAGTTCAAGCGGTTTGAGATCCTCTTCTGTCGTCCGCGAATGGCATGGAACGCCCACGGTTGAGCAGACCCCACGTCGCAGAATAGTACGACGTGCTGCGCAAGAAATAAAGGACGGCTTCTACGTTAATCTCAATGTTGGGACTTCCACTCTCGTCACCGAATACCTTTGCCCCGGAATCAAGGTCTGGCTGCAGAGCGAGAACGGTATTCTGGGAATGAGTCCATTCCCGTCAGAGGACAAAGTCGATCCGTCAGTACTTCAGCGGCTATGTTCACTCCTTGTCAGCTTTATACTGTTGATACACCCGACCGTTTTTATACGTAGAGATATCATTAATACCGGCAAGGAAACTGTAACGTTGTTGCCTGGTGCCTCGATATTCGGTAAGCGGGAATGCTCGCGGCTACAGCTGCATACAGTACACAGGAGAGCTCCTGACAGCGAACTTGGCAGATTCGGCAGACTCCTTTGGCATGATTCGTGGCGGCCACGTTGATATTACCATACTTGGGGTATGAGCGCTCGAGCCCGCGTCTTGTTCGAGAGAATGTATCCTGATATCTTAGTCGGCCATGCAGGTGTCTAGCTGTGGCGACGTTGCGAATTTCATGATTCCGGGAAAACTCGTGAGAGGTGAGTGGCACGTTTTGTTAGGATGTGGAAGGTATCGGGGGTGCCATGGACCTCGTATCGAACCGGACAAGACCAAGGTTATCATAGCTATGGAACACTGTACAAAGGACGGCAGCCCAGAGATCCTGAAAGAATACACACCATCTCTCACGGGCGCTCGTGCTGTCAGTCAAATTATCACAGAGCTTGCAGTTTTCGACGTGGATAGGCACCATGGCGAGCTTCACCTCATGGAACTTGCGCCGTTTGTGACCATTGATGCGATCAGGGCCAAGACGGGCTGCGACTTTATTGCGTCTCAAGGCCTGAGGCAGATGGTGATGGGAGGGTCGTGGTCGCAGGCATGTTTCTCCAAGCACGTCTTAGAATAGACATTCCTCCACGCACCCCAAGAACACTACTGTAGCATTCCACATTGTTGATGCGCACGGTTGTTTGCCCTTTGCCGTACCCTCACGTATATACATGGGATGTCGTTCTGTGGAGCGTGAAAATTAATCGTCAAGAGACCTAGCAACAGCAACAAGGCTATTACATCTTGAGGGTGACGGCAACTTAGTCACTGAAACTCTGCTGCTTTGGCTTGGTTTGTGGCAAAGCATCCAGCTCGACAACCCTCCCACTCTGGATCCGAGGGTCTCTCTCTCTCGTCGACAACGATGAACTGGTTTGTCAAATTGTTCGCCAGCGGAACCAAGCAGTCTCTGCGAAGAGGCCAGGCAATGTCGAGCACCCACGAAGCCTTCTCCCTCCCAACTACATCTCCTACCTCGCCTCCACACTCCGATGCATTCAGTTCAGATACCCTCCAGCCCTCAGAACCCCTCAGTCCAGCGTATACCTACCCACCACAGTCTCCCATTAGTCCACATGGTTATGTGCAGACGTCGTAAGTGACCCCATCCCACCTCTTTCTTGTATCTCGTCTCTGAGTGCATGCACACCACCAGCTCGCGGTCGCGACCAACTTCTTTGCTTCCTTTACACAATATACCTTTCACCGACGCAATGACACCACCACCGCCATACCCCCCATTAGCCAATACTTGGAATCGGATAAAAGCCTGGCTTGCTCGTGAATACCCAGAGCTAGGGGACACGTTCAATTATGGGATTCTTCCTCAAGATTTAGCGCAGATAGAGATGCAATTTGGTTTCACCCTTCCACAAGCAGTTCGAGAGTCGTATGTGGTCGTCGACGGTCAGGAGGCTGAGTCTTCTGCAGGATGTTCTGATGGCCTCTTTTTTGGACTTTCGCTCCTACCTCTTGAGGACGTTTTAGAGGAGTGGAAGTTCTGGAGAGAGGTTGACGATGATCCGGCGACTGGTTCTAATCCGCGTCTTCGTGAGCTCATGCAGTCAATACCAGACGGCTGGATACGCAAGGAGTATTCTCAAAGAGGGTGGATACCCCTCGTAGTCGACAAGACTGGCAACTACATCGGCGTAGATCTTAATCCGGGAGAAGGTGGAAGCGTTGGACAGGTGATTGTCTTTGGCAGAGACTTTGACACCAAAGTCGTCCTTTGGCGTGGCGACGGTCCCGGAGGTTGGGCAAGATGGCTCTCGAACTTTGCGGACGAATTGGAGAGTGGGGAGGGTTTTGAACTCGGACAAGGAAATACTGAAGGAGACGGGAGTGAAGATGAACTCGGATATGAGACCTACTTCTATGATGGGAACGGGAGAGGGCAAGGGGATGGCGGTGGTGAAGGAGGTCCAGGTGGCTTACGGATGTCCGGAATTTACAGAGGTTGGAGTCCAATGGAAGCATGGGCGGACAAAAGCGTTAAGAAGTGGTACGAGGCAGGTCTCCTACAGTCCATCTCATCACCTACAGAAAAGGGCAAGGTAATGATCAAGATTTTGCGAAATAAACTGTTTTGGCTGACTTTGCTGAAACTCTTAGGTTTCTGATAACCACGGGCTAGGTGTCCTGAACATCGACGAGTCTGCAGCTGTGGTACCCATACCAGTCATTCGGAAGCAACTCAGCGCTGAACCACTCACGCTGACTGACATGACGCACGTTGACACCCGTGATGTCCCTGCCATCTCGGTCACCAAACCACCAGCACCCAAACCCGTCAACTTGCCAAGCGTACATGATGTTGTACCCCTCCCCTCCCCGCCAGATTCGAATCGCTCCTCAGTCGACGTCGACATCGAGGCTGGCCGTGGCGTGCGACAACCGGTCAATGATGACGCCATTCCAAGTAAACCGTCCGTTCGAAAAGTAGTCGTCCGCGAGATAGCGTCCCATGATGACATATCGCCTGTTGAACCTTCTCCGCCAAGTGGGGAGGACACCGACTTACTTGCTAATGCCTCTCCGACAGTTGTTATTTCCCCATCTTCGTCCATCGAACCGGTGGTAGCACTAATATCTGAGGCAACAATCAGTGTCGCAAAGTCGAGCACATCATTGTCATTCCCGGAAGAGGACGCCCCTGCAGACACTACTATTCGGTTGGTTGGTGGTGGTTCATCATCTGGCGTGGACCCTACGCCTGTGGACGATGCAGGTGAGGCCATTGTCCCTGACGTTCTTGTTGCTATCACCACGGAGTCCAGTGGGCCTGTCCCAAAGAAAGAACAGGCCCATAACAATGCCAAGTCATCGAGCCTTTCATCCTTCAAGAGACTTAGCGCTCACTTTGCAAGCGGACGACGGAAAAAAGACTTTGTCGGTAGTAATAGTGTCAAGGAGCCACTATAACATTTCTTCATTCTCATTGCACACTCCACATATTTGGTTGAATTCGACATACTTGTACACGATGTGTCTCCCCGCATGCTAGTATCCATGCACTGAGGTTCAACACATTGTCCTTTGGCCGGACATTCTACCTTTTTTGCCGACTTTTTCTTAAATCATTATATCCATCCCCTTCCTGAGACGATCGTTTACGCAGTCATTGCATCCTTCTCCGTTCCCTTTGCTTTCATTGTCCGCTATACCCATTCGCGTAGCTGCATAAGTACACCATGCTCTGGGATCTCACTAATGTATGTCCAAGCGGCCGAGAGGGTGTTACTTGGAGAATTTACACGCCCTTTCTTCTCTATCGGACAGACTGGCTGATCGATCAGCAGCACGTAGAAAAGGTTGTAGCTAATATTTGGCATGGATTAATCTATCCGCCATGGCCATGGTGACCAACTCTATGATGTGTTTGCTCAGTATCTTATTCATTGCCTTTAATTAAGAGACTGATTGTTTGTGTATATCGTGTCTTTGACAAAACTTCGAGAATGTCAGTGCCAATGCCACGAACGATACATACACCCATGAGCATTAATGCAGATCTTGTTCGGATACAGGAATGTTCCTCTCGGTGTCTGGAAAGGCGTATAATAACATCGTCCTTTGGTGCGGTTCACCCCATTGGTAGGCATTAGTTGCGGACTAATAGTTATTTGGGTTGGCACGTGCAGCTAGATATTCAGTCATGTACTCAAAGTCCCGTAGACAGTAGACCGAACTCGGGTCCTGTTTGAAATTGAATCTCGTTTATGCCATCCGACGCTAGCATACCTGGCACTCGGTAAACGATGTCCCCTCACTAGGAATGTGCTGAGTTGTCATTAGGGCTGGTTTTGGTGGTCGTTTACGGCAATTCTGCCCACGAATTCCAGTGGTGGGGAGTAGTGCACGTGAACCCGTTGCGTTTGTGCGAGGGCTGACGATCACTGACGATCAGATTTACGGTGTAGATACACGTGCATTGTGAACAATGAATCGACCAAGCTCTCGCGTCTGAGGGAAATATTTCAACCTTCAATCCATCGATTTACTATTGTAGCCTCGGGTGGCAGTCTGGCAGATGGCAAAAGTGAACTGACCAGGTCCGCTACCTCAACCCCCATCTTGCATTGTCATTGTATATTTATCTAGCAGGAGATCCCGGAGTGCTCCTTGCACTAAGCTGGCCGTAAGTCTTGACCGCGTGGTTCCCAGCGTTCATGGACGACGGAATACACCTTTGATGCTTGCGACGTCTCCTCTTCTTGGGGATAACTTTATGTATGATCAGTCTCTGATCTGGGGCTACCATAAAACATTGAGGAACGTACAGCTTTTAACTCTCGCTTTCTTCCCCCCATTGCTGGCCTACATGAATCTTGGCTCTGGAACTGGTCGGTAGTCTCGACGTCCATTTTTGACCCGAAGACGACATAACACAGTCCTGGCTTCCCATCTTCTCTGTTCCGTAATTCTCGAATCAGCGACACTTGAGAGGAAGTGACCGTCTTCCGACGACTGTTCTAGCTTTTGACGCTATTTTCCGTTGAAAATCAGCAGAATTGACGAAGGCTCGTTGCACAAAACACTGTAATATGCCTAAAATAGGCCATTCCGGTCGGATCCATTTTGTGCGACGGCGGGAGCCCTACTCACCACCTCTCCATGGTGGCCAACCATGCAAAGTTAAGTTCAGTGACTCACACCCCTCCAGGATTCCGTTCCGTTTCCTGCCTCCCGCACTCCAGCGAGAGCCCAAAACTTGTTTTCCGGGACGACTTTCCGAACTTTTTTTTTTGGCGCCCTTTCTGGCAGCACTAAACACACGCCGGCCTGCCCTCGTATTTTTTCTTTGACGTGGTTCGTACAGCGGCATCTTGAACGTTACTTGTTCCCTACCGTTGCCGCTCTCCTGGTAATGATGAAAATGCCTGCTTGCCTGTTCTTGATGACTGGAGTGCTTTGGCAAACGGCTGGTTTCAATGTCATTTCCCCTGCCGCCGCTCTTCTGGCAGCGATGGAGATGTCTGCTGGTAGGCGTTTGGTGACTATCTCAGCTCTTTTCGTCACCGCTCTGGAGTGGTTGCCTGGCGTTCATGTTCCGAGCGGACCTGGAGGTTGATCTCAGAGGGGCAACTATCGCCGTGCAAGACATTCACGTCCAACTAAAGTCAGCGTCTTTGCGCAGTGGTAAGATTGTTTTGGCTACCGTTTTTTCAGTCCAGGTTGAGCACACTCGAGCGCGTACTACGGTATTGAATCAGTCAAGGTAAAGTGAATGTGGCTTCAGCGGCGTAAATCTCGGTAACATTACCTTTAGTTAGATATACAAGTCAGGGGTGTTGTCGGTGATAGCGAGGTTGATGACCTCTGGAGCGCACTCCAGAACCAATTGGCCTCCAACACTTCCACTCGTTCATTGAGGTCTGACAGTCGAACCCGCTCTCCAGGCTTGCTTCCATGGTCATGCACCCCTCCGCCCTCCACTGTAACACGTTGGGCCTCCGCCTTCCAACAACCATCACCTAAGGTATATGAAGTCCCTGTCAAGGTTAGAGCTTCTATTCTATACTTCTTTCCACCATTGAAACACTGGCTTAAGAATGTCTGCCTCATACAGAAGTGAACTTTGTCACGCTTTGGGCCCCGATGTTGGTCCTGCTGTAACTACCGCATCAGTTCTCGTATGTGTCTCTAGACCTCCCCTCTTTCTATGTTCAGGTTCTGAAGCATTTTACAGGTCCATATGCACATCCCCCCTCCACCATCATGCTCGAGTATTTGCAAATGGAAAGGGGAGAGTACTCCAGGGATTTGCGGCAGCTCGATTTTGTGCCAAGACGTTCCAGAGCACTTCAGAAAATTCCATGGTATCAAGGGTATGCGCGAGGACCTACTGGTCAAATGTCGATGGGAAAACTGCTCTTCGACGGGTGCACGCAAGAACTTCGTGCGCCACGTCCGTGAATGCCACCTCGGACATCACAGAGAGGATCATCATCTGTGATATAACATCAGGTAGATTTACACTGATATACCCGATATTGAACCACTCAGTTCTTCATTGTAGGAATGAGCTCGTTAGACAGTGTCGTATCTTCGTGTGTTAATAGTGACGGCTGTTTTCTTTCGGCATAGTTATAATGCTACTACACCGACATTATGACGTTTGGATACGTCGTCTGATGGAAACTTGAGGAGACTCTTAGAAAGAGCACCGGCAAGACTAATCGTCTATTCTCAAACTGCTAGCATTCGCGCAACTGCTAATAAAGATATGTACGCTTGTTAAATGACGAGATTGTCACCATGTTGTCATCATTCAACAATACTTGATATTCCTGGTCCTAAGCTGGTTGGGTCATCGGCCAACTTGCTCAGCAATGTCAGCATTCACGGATTGTCTCTCGTACATTACTTATGGCAAGTGAATATTTAAATCTGGAAACCACCAGCACCCAAACCTGTCAACTCGCCAAGTGTGCATGACATTGTACCGTTCCCCTCCCCGTCGCACTCGAATCGCACGTCGATCCCCGATCGGTCAATAATGACGTCATTCCAAGCCGAAAACTAGTCGTCCCCGAGGTAACACCCTATGGTGACGATATCTCGAACCATCTGTCAAGCGGGGAGGACACCGACTTACTTACTGATAAGCTTCTCCGACAATCATCATTTCCCAGCATTAATGTCTGAAGCAGCAGTCATTATCATAGAGTCGAGCACATCATTATCATTCCCAGAAGAGGGCGTCCCTGCAGACACCACCGTTCGGTTAGTTGGTGGTGGTTCGTCATCTGGCGTAGACTCTACACCCGTCAATAGTGCAGATGAGGCCATTGTTCCCGACGTTCCTGTTGCTATTACCACAAAGTCCAGTGAGCCTGTCCCAAAGAAAGAATAGACCCACAGCAATTTTAAGTCATCGAGTCTTCCATCCTTCAAGAGACTTAGTGCTCACTTTGCAAGCGGACGACGGAAAAAAGGCTCTGCCAGTAGCAATAATATTGAAGAGGCATTATAGCATACACATCTTCAATTTCACTCTTCACATATTTAATTGAGTTCGACATACTCGTACACAATGAGTCTCTTCATGTACGCTAGTCTCGTGCACCGTGTATTTCCGAGTGGTCGAGAGGGAGTTGGAGAATTATAGCTACTGGGTAGTTGGCTTACAATAAGCTAATCCGACCATGTCAAGTGAGGGATTAGCACGCGTCCCGGGCTTCAACCTCTCCAGTGCCCACCCTGCGCAGCGTGACCTTGCTAACTCACTTCCAGCTTGTAATAAGGCATCTGTGCACCGAACCATTTGTTCAATCACTTACTCTGCTCGGTGGTTCGCTCGATCTTATTCATTGACTTTAGTTAGAGATTGGTATATCACGTCTTTGAGTGACACAACCTGTAGTAGTCCTCGAGTCCTTCGTGTGCGACTCGTCACGTCTGCAGGCGTGAGGTGCACCGTCGAGACACACAAGTTCGCGTGTTTGACTTATTTGACTCCGCTCTTGGTCATGTAACGCAGCGCGGCCAATTTCCTCCATTACCTCATTGAACCATCCCAGCAGGTTGCTTCCAGTCAGCACAAATGAATCCATCCACTTTATTTTCTGAAACACAAATCGGAGTGGCGGCAAGAATACCCGAGGACGATGCCAACGAAAACGTTACATCCACGAGCAAGCAGGTCTTGTTCGCATACATGAATGCTTCGCAATGTCTGGGAAGGCATACAATTATCGCCTTTCAATGTGGTCAACCTTATTGGTAGGTATTCGTCGTGGATCAGCAGCATCGGCCCTTCTTCGAGTCACGCGCAGCTAGCATGCGATATTTAGCTATTTACCAAAGGTCTCGTAAACAGTAGATCGAGTTCGGATGAGGCGTCTGTTTGAGAATGAATGCTGTTCATAACAGGATGCTGGCATACCTGGCACTCGGCAAACGCTGTCCTCTCACTAGGAATATGTTGAGTTGTTGCTATTTACGGCAGTTCTGCCCACGGACTCTGGTGGTGAGTGGTGCACGTGAACGTGTTGTGTTTGTACGAGGGCTAGTGATCATTAACGATCAGATCTACGGTGAAGCCACACGTGGACTATGAACAATGAACCGACCATGCTCTCGAGTCTCAGGGAAACTTTCCAGTCCGGCGATCTGCTGCAACCTTGGGTTTCATCGGGGGACGGACGGCAAAAGCGAACCCACGAAATGAACCTTCGCATTGCGTGGCCATCGCACATTTGTCTAGCGAGGAGTTCCTCGTATCAAGGCCGGTCGCACGTCTTATCCGTGTTGTTTTCAAGTTCATGGACGATGGGACACAGTTTTGATGCTTGGAATGTCTCCTCTTCTCGAAGGCGACTTTGTATGATCAGTCCTTGATCTGGGGCCATCGTCAGTAAAGGAACGTACAATTTGTTAATTTTTACTTTTCCCCCACCATTTCTGGCCTACATGGATCTTGGCTCTGGAACTGGCAGTAGTCTCGACGTCCATTCTTGACCCGAAGACGACATGACGGGATCCTGGTTTCTCATCTTCTCTGTTCCGGAATCCTCGAATCAGCAACACTTGCGAGAAAATGGATGCATTCCGACGACGTTCTACCTTTTGATGCTATTTGCCATTGGAATCCAGCAGAATTGATGGAGGCTCGTTGCAACTATCCTGTGGATAATCCAAAAATAGGCATATCGTTGGCCTCCAATCTTTCCCTTTACAAACCTGCTCTCCGAACTGTAACCAAGATTAAGTTCAAGTTCAATGCCTCACTGCCCTCCAAGATCAAGTCGCGTTTTCTGCTTCAAGCACTCCAGCGATGGCCTAAAACAGGT
The DNA here is from genome assembly GCA_038088835.1 of Singerocomus rubriflavus. Taxonomy (NCBI): domain Eukaryota; kingdom Fungi; phylum Basidiomycota; class Agaricomycetes; order Boletales; family Boletaceae; genus Singerocomus; species Singerocomus rubriflavus. The sequence continues at coordinate 32,791 of JBBPJS010000009.1, forward strand.
TTTCGGAAATAGCATTTTGAATGTCCCTTGGTCCCTTTCCTGGCAGTAACTGATACGTCCGCTGGCCCGCCTTTGTAATTCTATCGACTTTTTGCTTCCTTTCCATGTAGTTTGTCGAGCGGTGTTCTGAAGATCACTTGGTCTCCTTCCGTTCTGGCCTCCTGGCAGTGATGGAGACGTTTGCTGGAGGGTTCTTTATGATTTCGTCATCCCCTTCTTTGCCCTGGAGTGGTTTGTCAAATGGCCTATTCATCGCCGCTCGGGCCCCTACCGTCCCCGCACTCCTAGAAGCAATGGAGATGTTTGCTGGAGGGATCTTGATGATTTCGTCATCCCTCTCCTTGCCCTGAGGTGCTTCGTCAAATAGTCCGTTTGTTAGCGCTCAACTTCTCACCGTTGCCCTCCTGGCAGAAACGGGGATATCTGTCGACCCGTTCTCGATGACTCTGGCGACCTTCCCTGGAGTGGTTTGTCAGATGGCCTTCTTTCGATCTCACCGCACTCTCTACTGCCACCCTCCTGGAAGCGATGGTGACGTTTGCTGGAGGGTTCTTGATTATTCTGTCAGCTCTTTCGTCACCACTCTGGAGTGGTTTGCGGACGTTTATGTTCCGAGCAGACCTGGAAGATAGCCTCCTTGGATGTGCGAGACATTTCACGTTCAATCAAGGTCGGCGTTCTTTTACATGGTAATAAGTTCGTTTCGGCTGTCTTTTTTTTTTCAATCTGGGCCGAGCACGCTTAAAAGCGTACGGTATCGGATCAGCCAGGTAAAGTGATTGTGGCTTTGGTGGTGTTAATCTCGGTAATATTATCCATGGTTAGACGTGGACATCAAGGGTGTTATGGTGATATCGAGGTTGTTGGCCTCTGGAGTGCACTCCAGAACTAATTGGTTTCCACTTATTCATTGGAGTTTGACAGTTGAACCCGCTCTCCAGGCTTGCCTCCGTGATCATACACCCCTCTCCTCTCCACTGTGACATGACAGCCTCCGCCTTCCAATAGTCATCATCCAAGTCGTATAAAATGAGTTAGTTGAACTAGTCTAGCTCCCGTCAAAATTGGAGCTTCTATCTTTCTTTCGCCATTGATATCCTTACAATGCCGTATAGGAGCCAACTATGTGATGCACTAGGTCCGAACAACGGTCTCACCGCAGAGATTCCTGTGTGTTTTCTAGATTTCCTTTTTCTTTCTTCAGACTCTGAATCAGTTCACAGGACCATACGAACATACCCGATGTACCGTCATGCTCGGGAACGATTTGCAAATGGCAAGACAAGAATACCTATGGGATTTGCGGGACTTTTGTTCTGTGCGAAAATGTTCCCGAACACTTCAAAACATTTCATGATGTCAAAGATATGCACGAGAGCCTATCAATTAAATGTCTTTGGAAAAATTGCCCTGTGACGAGTAAACGAAAAGGCTTTGTACGTCACATTCGCGAGCGTCATATCGGTCATCACAGAATGGGTCACCGTCCCTGATGTATCATCAGGTAAATTCATACTGATGTGCCGATGATATGATCGAACCACTCAGTCTTCATTCTAGTCATAGATTCATTAAGCAGTGTCATATCTCGTGGGGACAGTCGTGAGCGTTTTAAAAGAGACTAGTATAGTTGCAATGTCATCATGTCAACGTTATGATGTCCGTATTCACCGTTTGGTGGACGAAAGTTGGAGGATATACCTTGAGGGAGTATCGACGAGACTGCCGAATAGGTAATGAGTCATGTGATATTGAATGGTTACATAATACAGCGGAGTCTGAAATTGTGGGTCGATTGATCGAACCAATAATTATTCATGCCGAAGCTTCCGTTTTTGTCTCGACGCGACGCGACTGGTTAAAAAGTTGCCCCTCAGCTGCTCGCCTTCACCGCAACCCGTGCTGAGTGCGCAAGCAACAGCGATGCCCTCATTTCTATATGCCATCTTTCATCCATTGCGTACCCTCAATTTATGGCTCGAAAACGATCCAAAGGCTAGTCTACTTGAGGTTCTTTACCTTTTGACCGTGTTCTCGGCGTTCGGCATCTGGCTGGTCTTTGATCGCTACCAGAAAGCCCACAACAGTGCTGTACCTTTTAGACACAATGTACCTGAGGTATGTGTTCTGCTGTTTTTTTAGCCACCTGTCTAATGTCGTCCCAGCCTGCAGACCCTCAGTGGGAGTCCCTGAGGATCCATGACGCGAACCTTAAATCGCATCTCACCGAACCTGACCTTCTCCCTCATCATTTTATGGGTGGGAGAGATTACATCACGTGTTATGACCCCGCGAACTCGTTACATATCAAGACAGTGATAGGGGACAATGAGCGTGAAATCCAGGCAAAGATACAGCGGGCGAAACACGCACAGGTGTCATGGGCAGAAACTACGTTTGTTCAGCGTCGTAGGGTGATGCGGAGTTTGCTCAAGTGGCTGGTGGAAAACCAGGAAGCTTGTGCAAGAGTCGCGTGCCGCGATACAGGAAAGACTTGTAAGTCCAGTACCCTTCGAGGCGAGATAAAGGAATGAGCTAGTTTTCCATAGTGGTTGATGCTGCCCTCGGCGAGATTCTGACAACGTGTTCGAAACTGGAATGGCTGATTAACCACGGAGAACGTGCTCTACGAACCGAAACGAGATACTCAAACTTGATGCTAAGTTACAAGAAGTCTCAAGTTATTTACGAGCCCAAGGGTGTAGTTTCCGCTATCGTATCTTGGAACTACCGTAAGTGGATTCACATGCTCTGCGGTGTATTTTTCTTATACGAGCCTGTAGCACTCCACAATGCTTGGTCACCTATCATCGCTTCCATCTTTGCTGGAAATGCCATTGTTCTCAAGTGTTCTGAACATGTCGTATGGTCCACTGATTGGTTCACCGGAGCAATACACAAAGCGCTTGAAGCTTGTGGCCACGATGCCGATATAGTTCAGGTTGGTAAATGTCTCTGGTTCATCAGGCGTTCCTGAGTATATCTATAGACGGTTTGTTGTTGGCCTGACAAAGCAGAGGCACTAACCAAGTCACCCTTAATTAAACATATCACCTTCATTGGTTCGGAAGAGATTGGACGGAAGGTACTGAGATTTGGGCGTGCCCTTCATAAATTACTTATAGGATTTTAGGTGGCCATAGCTGCAACGGAACATCTTACCCCTGTGACACTAGAATTGGGTGGCAAAGATCCGGCTATCATTCTCCCTGGTGCTGACTTACAGAAGTGGGCAAGTACCTGGATGCGTGGTGTTTTGTGAGTTCAACTATCCGTGTTCTGTCGATCATGCGTTTGACGCGGTATCTTAGCCAAAATGCTGGTCAGAATTGCATCGGTATTGAGCGCTTAATCGTACACTCTGAACAGTATGACGAACTCTACGAAATTTTGACGGAGCGGGCCAAAAAGTTGCGTGTTGGTTCCGTTTTGGCACCTTCAAGAGAAGGGTTCATTAACACGGTCGACTGCGGATGCATGCTTACGAATGATCGCTTCGACATGCTTGAGAACCTCATTTTCGAAGCTCACGAAGCAGGTGCCCAAATGGATGCTGGTGGGAAGAGGTATCTACACCCTTCTTCAGCTGGTAACGCGTACTTCACTGCAACGGTCCTTGGTGATGTCGACCCTAAGTCGAGGATTGCACAGACTGAATGTGAGTTGATTGCCAGAGCGTATTCCCGATGCTAACGATCGAGCCAGTGTTTGCACCAATTGCGCTGCTTATCCGCTATGATGATATAGAAGAAGCAATCAAGATTGCTAATGGTACTAGATATGGTCTTGGGGCCAGTGTTTTCGGACCCCACGAGGACCTGTGTTTGGAAGTTGCTCGAGAACTGCAATGCGGAATGGTCTCCATCAACGATTTCGGAGTGTTCTATGTAAGCCCGAATCTGATTGCTGATCGATGTATCTGATGGTATCCACAGTTGAAGTAGGTTGACGAGCTGCCATATATTACTAACATTCATACAAGCTTTACCTTACAGTCAGGATCTTCCGTTCGGGGGAACGAAAGCAAGTGGTTATGGGCGCTTCGGCGAGTCGATGTAATTTGTGGGTGATGGAGTATTTCTAACTCTTGGACAGGTGGTCCTGAGGGTCTTCGCGCTCTGACAAATCCAAAGGCAATTGTAACGGACAGATGGCCTTCCCTTATTCAGACATCCATTCCTAAGGTTCTTGACTATCCCATTCGCTCTTTAGTGCGCAGCTGGTTCGCAACTTTTGTTTCCTATTGGAGCTTATCTGATGCGGATTGGTCGGTTCAGGGATTTTGTTAGCGGGCTTGTTATCCTTCTCTATGCCGATAGCTATCGTACGCGGTTCCACGGCCTGGTGCAAATTTCGCAAGCCTCGCGTAGATAACGGTGGGACCTTTTTCGGGAGGAAGGAGTTGCAAACTGAATTGAGGGCACAAAGATGGGGGACAATGCTATCATACTACATGTTTTTATTTGTTCTCTATGCTACGAATTCACCTCCGAAAAAAGCGTCGTTGGGAGTGGTCACAGCAGGGAAACATGGATCACGTGCAAAACATTATCACGTGATATGCGGTGTATTTGGTTAGTCCCAGAGTCTAAGCGATGGTACCGAACTCATGACGAACAACCGACCATAGCATGCTTTCACCCACCTCGACCTGAACATCTGTTGTATGTTTTATTCACGAATGGCACGACAAACTACAAGCTTGTTCTTGTCGACCACCATCGCTTGTCAACGAATACGGACATTGGCAGACACTTCCTTGCGGTTCTTCGGCATGTGCGTCCCAGCTCAGCTTTGCACACTTTGGTTTCCTGATGGACATACAGACATTGCGCAACCCACCAAATTCGTCTTATTATCGTGTCCGCAGTGGTCATCACATCTTTATCATACCCTGCGCTAGCAATCTATTCGTCCACTCCATCGTATTCACGTCTTGCATCCACGTCAAATGTCGTCGACTCATTTCTTGCCGACTACGTCGCTTTTGGCAGCAATGCACTCCGAGACCTTCAAAACTTCTGGCAGGGTCAACCCAACATCCAAACACTCGACGATGAACTCATCCGCGCACGTTGTGGCTCCGACCGCACACTTCGTGTAGAACGCCTTTTGGTGCACAGCAGCACCGCCGACGACGCCGGTGCTTTAACCAGTCAAACGCTAGTGTCTGCCTTGCACCTCGAACGACGGATATTAGAACAAGTCAAGTTCCAGGGGGTGTCCTGCCTCGAAGCAGGTACAAATGGCTGTGTTGTCTTTAGTCCTCTTGCGTTTTGGAATCACGACGAAGAACGTCTTCGATCAGACCTGAACATCCCAAGTACCCTCAAAAATCACGATGGTGTTTCTGTAGCTGGAATCCCTATCACACCGCAGATGGTCCTCGCAGGACGGACACCTGAGAGAAGCGCGGCGAACATTGACTCTGCAAAATTTCTTGTGCACACATTTGTTTTCCCTGAAT
>JBBPJS010000010.1:0-38012 GCA_038088835.1 Singerocomus rubriflavus
GATGTCACCACGTATCTCCATTCCGTCACCTACAGTTTTCGTGACTCCCCCTACCAGCAACAGGAGGAGGGCCTTCTTCACATCTTGGTGCCCATAAATCTCAGGAGCAATGCTCTGGGCTAGCTTGTTGTATAACGCAGGATCTCGTTGCATGTCGGCGATTTGTGCCTGTATCTGCGACGTCATCTCCATGTCGCTGTACTGCTTCTTTAGCTGGTGGATGCATTGCACTTCCAAGTATGTATCAGTGAGCAGCCCTGCTCGAACGGCTTGATATCCGGTGTATGGTATAGGAAGAAAAATGCCTCCAAGGTGGATCACGTCCCCAGGGTTCATCATACGAACGAGGTTCCCGTTTACATGAACCGTCATTGATCTAGGAATATGACCAACTGGAACTTGGTCCGCCTAGAAAATAAGATGAGAAGATGAAAGAGCTAGAAAGGAGGAGCAAACCATTTCCTGGATCTTGACTTCCTGGAACGGGCTGAAGCGACAAGCCCGCGTTTGCATGTGTAGAGATCCACGAATGCCATTCTTTTTGCACTCGTTCTCGTTCTGACAGTCAGTGATTGGGGAGAACGTCTTGCTCGAGATTTGCTGGAACGTTTCTGATCCACATATGTCACACGTATAGGCATTCACGAGAAGGAGAGGCTTGACTTCCGAAACGCGAGTAACAATTCCGCGAACAGTGATCAGCCGTCCCAAGTGAACACCCTTGACATCACGAACTGCCAGTGCAATATCAGATCGCAGAGGCTGAAAGTAGACATTACTAACGTAATAATTAGCACGATACACCCCATACGGTAATAGTAACACGCACTATCGTCGCAAGAGATGGGCGGGAAAGCCTTCCTGAACTCCCTCAGTTTGTTCATTCCGTTCACGTCGCTGATGGAGGATAACGTCAATAACTTCGTCATGTTCACTAATGTCTTTTGTTGGAGTTGGCATAAGTTTATCGATGGCCTCGCAGAATAGTTGGACATAACGCCGGGCATTATTCTGAATACGAGCCACCAGTTCGGCAACGGTTTTCTCGTGCTTGAGTGGAACAACGATAAGATAGCAAGACAATGAATAAGTGCTCAAACTCTCGCCTGATGGACGTCTTCGAGGTCAATGGTCAGTATCTGCTGCTCTCGGTTTGCTATTCGTTGCTTGAACGACGGGCATCAGGAGGATATGAGACTCTGGACTTGAAGAAGCGTACTAGCTGCTGCATGTACTTTAGTTTTTTAGTCCTGGAACCATCATGGCTGTCATCATCGTCTAGTGCAATATTTGCGAATTCTCGATCCAAGTCCTTGTCAGGGCCGACATACGTTGAAAGGAAGTCCCATATTTTATCTGCGACAGATGAGTGGGTCGTCCAAAATGTAACAGTGCACGTACCAAGTTCCTCGTCGTAATTGACATTTACCTTGATGACCGGGAGAGACATGTCCGTAGTGATGGTCAATATTGAGCACGTCCTGTCACATTCACCGCGTCCGTCACGCAGTGGTCACATGTCACTCGGTGTCTCTTAGTCACGTGAGCTTTATGGACAATCGCATTCGGTGACCCACATGTCCCCGTTGTCAGGAGTCATTCCTAGAAATGAACAATGTAGGAAATCTCTAGTAGCTTCTGTAAATCAGTCGGCAGTCAGGACTGGTTCAGACCGTCGGCTACCAGCAGGACTAAAAGTTGGTCCTGAGACTCGCTGGACCATGACACATTGCCCGTATTTGGAGGAATGAATATCGGCTGTGATAATTAATATTGTTCAGCATATTTTTAAGGGTTTATTCTTTTTTCTTGGGTAACTTCTCCGGTAGTGTCGCAGGAGCGTGATATGTTATTCTTGTAGAGCACTATCGGATTGGTCAATATACGTGACATTTCTTTTTCGGTCAGTTCGTGTCACAGCTATATTGACTCAAAATATATAACTGATTGAAAAATAATATAGGGTGTCCACACAAGCTTGGGTATCTCAGTACCATTGGTACCCGAGGTTGCCGACAGTCCTGGCGGTCTCGTCGGCTAGCTGTTTCACTGAAGTAATATCACTAAAGTAAACACTCAAAGTGCGTGCCCAGGTAAGGACCTGGTGGCAAGCATCTGTTGAAATTGGCAAGCATATGCGCAGACGTAAGCATCACCATAACGCAGGGACGTTTTCCATACGAACTATCGCGCTCCGTCGACTGATGTAGGTCATCACGTGACACTTACATTCTCAAACCTTGGATATGATCCGTATATTTCCGCTTGTACTGCGTTATTGTCTCTCTCTCGTATATAGAACCGATCATTGTACTTGATCACCCCAGTCCGTTGCATCCACGCACGACTGAGGTGAGGATATCATACTATACTCATTTCGTACCTACTCGTGCTGACTCGTACTTAGTCTTGACCCACGTTAGCATTCTTACAGCATCGGTGTATTCCAAATACTAGTATTCAGACCCATCACCACAGCATGAAGCAACCATCTCCATCAAATCACCCAAATTGAGGTCTGTTGTCTGGCGACACAAGACCACGACACATTCAATGTTCAATACGACCAAAAACTCACTCGTGTCAAAGCGGCGGAAGTCCAATGCTCAGCGCTCAGCGTTCAGTCCTTGAACGGGTCCCTGGGAGATCCTCGATTACTTGACATATCTATGTCAGTGGGTCAGGCTAGGCTATATTACATTCTCATGCAAGCAATGCGCATGATTGTCTGCCACAAATTCGGTGTGAAGCCCCCCTGAAATGGTGGTGCAGTCAAGGAGGCTATATCCTTTCTCGTCGCCCACGTCCCAACTTTCAAGGGTGAATATCATCAATGGCGACTGAATGACTTTATGCTCGTTTCTCGACCAAGCTACGTGGACATCTCTCAGATTACCCAAGATGGGGTTGAGTTTCTCCAGGAACTTGCGGAATAGCACCCGATCACAACGTAAGTCGGTTGGATCGATATCTTGCAACAACGTACACTGACACACCAGCACAATATTACATTCACCTTACACACGCAATAAAGAATACACACCTCTTTCCCCGATAGTGACACGACAAGTTCGTTCCCCGTTTCGTCTTGAAGCAGGACGTACAAGCAGAAAAACCATTTGGAATGTGTTTCCATCATGTCATCGCAGCGTGGGCATTGTTTAAAGGACGGCGGGGGGCTAATAATGGGATGAATATCCGCAAGTAACCAAGAACACAGAACGCGCACCTTGACTCACATTTGGTACATCGCAAGACACATGCATCCTCCAGTGAGAAAGGAAAGAAATCGATGGCACGAGCTAACACCCTAAACGTGTTTGGAGCGGGCCTTGCAACTACTTCTTGTAAAGTCGTGTTGTCCAAAACCGTCGATGATTGCCTGAGCGGTCCACGGGTCCTTCCATGCAACTCATCTGGCAGTGCCGCCGTCAGGACGTTTAGCATGTTCTCCCTTCTCCATTTCTCCTTGTTCCTACATGGACGTCTCAGCAGAACTGTATGCTTCTGGAAATGTACTAACCTCTGCAACGTTTGGGCATGGTAGCTTGACGCATCATGCAAAGAGATGACAAGTATATCCTCTCCACCCAAGCACCCATGCATACCACCGGATATATCTAAACGTTTGATGCGCAAGTTGCGGATGATGTACATAGAACCAGGCCTAAGGTCCGATGAAACTTTGGCTTGAGTGTCGTCTAACTTTATCTTCACCACGCGATGTTCGAGGTTGTGTGCCCAGTCCGCTGCCGCAACAGTGGTTGGCAAGTCCGGATTGTATGTGTAATCGGTGACATATATAAAATGTCCGTCCCGCGAGTTGAGATCGACGTGAAGTAGCTATCGCGTGCACAGTGAGTATGCAGGTAATTGCTGAGGAAATGCAATACCTCGACAATGCAAGTGAGGAAACTCGTACTCCCTTCTACATCTTGGAGGAGCATTTCCGGGAAAACACACAAAGATATCGATCCTGAAGTAAGACTGGATTTGCTCAACTCAAACTCCTTCTTTCTGCTGCGGAGTGTGTCAGTTTGTTCTAACATCGTACTACGAAATACTTACGCTAGAAGAGCTTTGAGACGTGGTTGCGCTTCGAGTTTTGTCTCATCTAGTTGAGCAATTTTTTCCGCCTGCTGCATCGTGCCTTCCATATAATGGCTAGGATTCCACTTTGCTCGAATGTTGTGCAAGTACCAATATTCGCCAGGATTCATCATCCTCGCGATGTCTCTTGCATCATCCCACATAATACATTGCAACACATGGTCGGACAGTTCAGGTGGGCACCAAGCGGCTTTCACAGGGTGAACCAAAGCGCTGGCCGTATAATCTGTGACGTAAACAATAGTCGCACCACTGACATTGTTGAACCTTTGCAACACCTTTAACAAGACATTGAGAACAAGTCAAGTTACTAGGATATAACCTACTCACCTCGATGGTACAATTGAAATAACCGCGAGGATGGTGATTGGGTGAGGCTTCAGAAATCAGCAAGTGCTGCTTGCGTGGAGGGACTGAGGACTCTACTATATGTATACTTTGTCCTCCAAATTCACGCTTAGCCCTCCACCACTCTCTTATTTGCCGACAATATTCGAGCTCGGTGCTATCCTGGAACGGTTCCCAATATGGTGAAAATTCATAACCCAACCCATCGTCAATTACTTCTTTCTCGGGAGCATCCCCTTTATTAGGAGATCGTACTGAATGTTCAATGGGATCGTAAACAGCCCAACGCAACTTGTTACCAAAACCTGTAGCCGTTACAATACCGTTATACTCGACGACCTATGGCATTGTAAATTAACACGGTACGCTTAGATAACCAAGCTATCGCACCTTGAGCTTACGTAGAATAACAACGTCGTCATCTTGCACTTGCGGCAGCCACTCCAGATACTTCTTGTGAAAACAATTTACTGTAATACTTTGTCGTGTCAAATTGATTGTGGACGGGTCAACGAGAGAAAATGAGCGACTCCATTCTAAAAAAGATGGGATGATCCTCGCCAGTTACATATAACATATAATTGACTGACCATTTGTCCTTGTCTTTTTTCCCGGGGTCACGCAAACCACAATCCCGATGACGTTGACCATGGATTGACATTTTTGAAGATCACTGAGGGCAGTGAAAATATCCCCCTGACATTTCGAGTATATGATCATCAATACCTAGTAACGGCTATTTCATGACTAACCCTCTGTGTGCAAACACCTGCCTTCAGTTGGAGGGCAGGAACACCGGCATCTTCAGGACCAGCAAGCGTATTAGTATGTCTTTTTTCGCGCGAAGAGTCGATCCCACTGTCCCCCTGAGTGGAAGCTTCCCTCTTTGTATGCCCACCAACGCGATGGAGCTCTGGACGGTTATCAGATGCACTGGTCAAGGAACTGTCAACTGAAGTTTGAGACTGTCCGTTGCAAGACATAGCAACACTAGCTGAAGGTAGTCCGCCTGTGAAACTTGCTGGTTGGTTAGGAAATGTCGACTGCTTCTCCTTGTGCGATTTGTGCTTCTTCCGTGCCTTCTTCCTTAAGGAGCGGCCGTATCTTTCGGTGCAAGACTGCTGGGCCGGTTGCAGAGGCTGCGTGGTAGCTGCACCGCCTGTGGCTACAGTCGACGATGGAGGACGATCCATCTGGACCCCTTCACCGTGATGACTAATGGCATTTCTCTGCAGAGGGGTCGGCATAGGCGGGTAAGGCGTTGTCGGAGTGGAATTATGGATCTCGGTCGCATCGATTGTAACCGCGTTCGAGACAGTGTGAATCATACCGGAGTCATACCATTCGTCCGTGTTTCCTGTATACTCGAACCAGATATTAATTTATAGTTGCCCGTCTTGTTGTGATGGCACTTACCTACCCATGTGTCAATGATTTTGCCTGAATTAGCACCATTGAGATACTTCAAGACAACACCATCTGGAAAGCGAAGGACGATCGGAAAGTAATACGGGGCACTGGACTCCTTGCGTCTTTCAACTCTCATTCCTTTGAGGGCAAAACAGACGCGTTCATGCGGTCGAAATGTAATTCCGTCCCTGTGGAGAACCTCCATTTCGAAGCGGTAAATGGCAGAGTCTTCCACAACCTCGAAATTAATACGATGTAACCTGTTGCGGGGCGGCCATGTCATGAAGACCTTGCCTTCGATGTATCCCGAATCATCGTTCTTGAAGTGCAAGAGCTCTTCGAGACTTCGCCTGCGCGAGAAGTAATCTTGTGAGTGCAAACGAGCACTGTTTCGACTGTCGCCTCCTTGCAAGTTCATTCTTGTCAAGAGCTTTAGGCCCCCGAACACCTGCCTCCTTCGTCAACGGCTGGAAGTCCCAATGGCACCCCTGGCTCATGTCCGACTTGCTATCACTCCCAGCTCTGTATGCGAGAGCGTTGAACAAGGCTGCCAAGGCCTCTAGTTTACCTACCATCAACGATGAAACTCAGGCATGCGCCAAATCCATTAACGGTTGTATCTGGCTGATACGACCACCTCCAGGAATTTATCCAAGACACTCTGTCCGATCTTATTCAGCTAACCCTCCGAATTGCCGATCTATCATTGTTCAGTTCGAACGAAGTACTTGATGACATCTCCACGCCAAATCTCGTGTATCTGTCTCTTCCATTTATCCGTGCCGAGGTGCAGAACCGAGTCAGAACCATCGAGAGGGAGGCTCGCACGAATAATCTGACGCAAGTTCAGGTGAGCCTAAGAACTGGCTGATTGCAAACACGTTGCCAATATCAGACACCACTGCTAGCGTCACCTACACATGTATATTTCCAGCTTGGAAACATACGGTATTGTTCCAGAGAGCGAGCGAGTCCTGTATCGTCAGCAACCGACCTCTATCAGGGATGCTGCAAAGCGTAGGGAAGTCAAAATCAGACAATACAAAATCGAGAAGGATCTCCGAACTCGCATGGAGGTATTCAAAAGACGTCGGCGACAATTGGGTTCCGAAGACCGCCCGTTCAGTGAATTCGACCTCGTAATATCTTTGCTTCTTCCTGCGGAAGGCGATACTGAAGATTCTGAAACTGAGGATATCCTCAGAGAAGCTACGTTACTTCTTCTGAGACTCTTCTATGCCCAGGCATGTGCACAGCTTGAAAGTGTAGATCAAGAGGTTCAATTACTGCACAATGCTCCACCCCCGGCCCCAACAAGGCCATCAACAGACGAACAACGAGACAAGACAAATGACCAGGAAAGCATGTGGAAAATCGATCCCAACCCTGAACTCCCTAACAGAGTACCCTTATTGGACCCACACGGCAAGGTGGGTGTCAATAATGATGACTATACGTTCTACTAATCATCGCTGTAGCCCCTGCAGCCCTTTACCATTCTACCTTCGAGCATATTGGACCGTACTCGGCATGCACAGGTTTTTGGGCCCGCTCACCGTCTACCAACTATGACCATCGATGAGTATTTAGAAATAGAACGACAGCGCGGAGGTATTCTATCCACCGCGGGGTAAGCCATGCTCCATGCAAATTTAGACTTTGTTGATCCGTTTCTGCAGGCCCAGGGTTGAAGCCAAATCCTCATCGTCGGAACAGCTCACGATAGATTCGGAAATGGATGGGACAGTGCGGGGAGAACTAAAAGCAGAAAGGAAACGCCAAAAAGATGAGCAGTGGGCACAATACAAAGATGCCCACCCAAGAGGCGCAGGTAACACTATGAACCGTGGTTAGCAGACGGATTAGAGCAGGTGGTAGCAAGTGATTGATATGTCGTTAACAAATTCGTGGTATATAGTGTCACAAAAGGAGGGTAGGCAGAGCAAGAATACATCAACAATTGCACTGTGAAGCCTCCGGGACAGTAGGTGGTTGAGCAGTTGTCACGTCGATTTCTGGTATGTCTCCGTTTAGGTCTGATTAGTATAACTCCAAGCAGAATACGTACTGGTGTTCTGTGCGTCTGCTTGCACATTGTTATCCATCCCAGGCAACGACATAGCTATCTTCTTGAATAATGACTTGACGTTATGACCTGCCTTGGCGGAGGTCTCCATAAACATGATGTTCATTTGTGCTGCCTTCTGAGTTGCTTCCTCAACCGTAACCTGACTGGAATAGTAGAGTGGTTGGACACGCGTCGCGCAACACAAAGAGGTATGCAAAGACGGACCGTTTTTCTGAAAGGTCCGCCTTGTTACCGACCAAGACGACGATGACATCGCTTCCACGCTCTGACCGCACGTCGTCAATCCACTTGGACGTCGACAAATAAGATTGTCGATCTATACCAATGGGAGTAAGTCATAAAAGCTACGCCGGAGCATAGGGTACATACTCGTGATGTCATACACAATAATCGCTACGGAGGAGTCACGGATATACGATGGTATTAGCGAACGGAATCGTTCCTGTCGCATGTGAGCCATTGTGCGTGAGTATACTCTTACGACATCGCGTGTCGCCTTACCTGACCAGCAGTGTCCCACAGTTGTAACCGGACGGTTCGGTCTTCGAGGTACATGGTTTTACTCAGGAAGTCAATGCCAATTGTAGCTTGATAGGTGTTGTCGAACGTATCGTACATGAATCTGTACATAGACCAGATGGACGTGAACACTTTAATAGCAGCCTTTGTATGTGGAACTGACCTTGTGATCAAACTAGTCTTTCCGACACTCTGGTCACCGAGCAGCACGATCTTGGTGCGCTTTGGAGGTGTCGAGGAGAAGTCAGCAGTTGCGGGCGTCGACAGTGTGTCTATCATGGGTGTATTTGTATGCCGAATCGTGGGATGGCGCTGATCGTCGTGTTCAGAGTCGGTCCCAGTCTGATATGAATTTGTGTCTAGTGGTACTGTGTCAAGTACCACAGTACTATTCTTACAGGGTGTGTTTACCCTTGTTTGGAAGTAGGATGTTTATGTAATACACACCATGAATGCCATGATCTGATTCAACGTCGACTGCGACGATGAAACTGTCGGACAAGATCGCCACGCACGTCCCCTCCCAGCCCTTCTATACGTTCGAATTCTTCCCTCCCCGCACAGACCAAGTACGTTGCATGCACTCGGCTTCCACTTCCTTCTGTTAAATGCAAACAGGGCTTCGATAACCTCATCGCCCGCATATCGCGTCTCTCCGCACTCCACCCCATTGCAGTCAGTGTGACATGGGGTGCAGGTGGCTCCACGAAAGAAAGGAGTCTTGATCTTGCAGAACTAACGCAGTCCGAGTATAGCATCGACACTATTTTGCATCTGACGTGCACGAACATGCTTCCAGGGATGGTGGATGATGTTTTACGTGTGCGTCAGTGGACCGGCCCCATCTCGCACCTAACCAAACCTTCAGGAAGCGAAAGCACGTGGTATACAGAACATCCTGGCACTCCGCGGTGGTCAGCCATTCTTATCTTAACCAGGATATCCGAAATCTTGACTCTTCGCATAGACCCTCCACGTGGACAGGAACACTGGACGCCGATTGATTCACGATTCACATCTGGACTGGACTTGGTCAAATATATACGTTCTTCGCAAGATTATTCGTCTCACTTCTGCATAGGTGTCGCAGGTAATTGATATGATCGAGTGTTGAAACAGCAGACAGTCATGGCAACTTCCTACTCTGTAGCTTACCCAGAAGGTCACCCTGACGATGATACTGACGAAGAAAGCGCCATCGACATTCTCAAACAGAAAGTGGACGCTGGGGCAGATTTCATCATAACGCAATTATTTTATGACTCGGGTCGTTTCATCGATTGGTCTCAGAAAGCTCGAAACAGAGGTTGGCAGTCCTTCCACATCACTGAGACTCTTTTCTCATGACGTGTAGGCATAACCGTACCCATAATCCCCGGTATCATGCCCATTCAAACGTATGCGTCCTTTCTTAGGGTCATCAAGCTCTGCGGGGCGCAGGTCCCACCCAATATCATGGCTGACTTGTACCCAATTCGAGTGGGTCGTTCGATCGACTGTACTGGGAACTGATTTAGAAATTACGATAGCATGACGACCAACTCGTCAAAGACTACGGTGTTCGTCTTGCTGTCGACATTATACGGAGGATCACTCGATCTGGCCACGTTTCCGGCATCCATTTTTGCACCCTCAATCTTGAAAAGAGTGTTCGACTTGTCCTTGAGAACCTTGGATGGGCTGGTGGTAATCCGATCACCAAGAATAAACTTATCGCGGTAAGTCACTTTACCTTCCCAGAATTATTCATTGAATATGAACTCCGAGACGAGGATTCACCCCCGCCATCAAATTTCTCCTTACTTCCTAGTTCAGACTTGGTAGTTACCCCGAGTCTTGCCACAACAACAGCTGCGAACGCGTTAGCAAGCAAATCGACACTAGACATGGAACCTCCTGGACGCGGAGAGCTCAACAATGCAGCGACTTGGGACGAGTTCCCGAACGGTCGGTTTGGTGACTACAAAAGTCCCGCGTTTGGTACGCAGGATCAATGGGGTGGTTTGGGAATCAATGTATGATCTCCCACAATCGTCCTTTATTCATGCCAACTTAAAGGTCTTCCCAGATTCATGCTGTGCAATCTCACTGGGGCAATCCGATCAGTATGGATGACCTGACCAAGCTCTTCTTGGATTATCTCGATTCCAACATCCCCTCCACGCCATTCTCTGCCCTGCCGTTGTCCTCTGAAACCGGGACAATTATTGAGCACCTAAAAATGCTTACCAGTCAAGGGCTGTGGACTGTCTGCTCTCAACCTGCAATTGACAATGTCAGTTCCACTGATGAAGTCTTTGGTTGGGGCCCTAGAGGTGGCTTTGTCTTTCAGAAGGGGTTTGTTGAGTTTTTTGCGGAGGAGAATGTCGTGTGTCGGATTGAGAAAAAGATCGAACAGGAAGGCAATGGCTGGATTCATTTTTTTGCAGCAAACTCTCAGGTATCTCGTGGCTCTTAGTTGGGTCAATGGTCTGATCATGATATATTATAGGGTGATTACAAGACCAATATCCCCGAAGACGGGAGAAATGCAGTGACGTGGGGGGTATTTCCTGGTCAGGAGGTGGTACAAACAACGATCATTGAACGAGAATCATTTCTTACATGGAAGGTGCGAGCTTGCTTATCTGACCAGGCGTAATCAACCATATCAAACACTTTGATGTTGTAGGACGAAGCTTTCTCAGTATGGGCCGAGTGGGCATCATTCTACCCTCCTGAGTCTTCACAGAGAGTATTGCTTGACCAGGTGAGGTATAAACGTTGGTTAGTGAACATAGTGCACCACGATTTTAAGTCTTCGGATGCTCTCTGGTTGTTTCTCCTTGATGGCACGGTTTGCCCTCAATCTTAGCTTCATCCATTATCCTGGTGTAGTGTATTCTTTGTGTGGTGAGCTTAATGGTTGTAGCGCCTGTATGAGAAGCTACAGTGAACGAGACGGCGGGGGTGATGAGCTTTGCTCGTCACATGTATGTATTGGGTCTGCTGAGTTTTGGCATTCCGTCTCCATGGATAATTTAATACAAGTTTTTGTTTGAACTTCTGGTTTGTTCGCAAGTCGTCGTTGAAAAGGCGTCTGGCCGGCCCCGAAATGTTAATGTAATGAGTCCATCTTTGATTCTTGTTGAATGCTCCCCTCGAGGTCGCCAATGACCTCGCCCACACTCATACCCCGCCCCCCCGTCGCTCCTCTCGTTCTTCCCAAATCACCTCACATAGGCCCAACTCCCCTGCCCAAAGCCGATCGATACCGAGGGCGTATAAACCACGTGAGAGACCTACAGCGCGAGGCAGACGACCTGTCCGATGAGGAAAATGACCTGGAGGACTGCGTACGTGTGCATTCACAGCATCTGCTGCACTGTCCATGATACTCGAGAGCAGAATCTACATGTCCGGAACCGCGGTTTCGTGTGGTATATTCCAATAGGTAGGCATACCACGCAGCTAGAAGAAAAGAATGATGTATGTATACGTATCTTGTCCAATCTTCGTCGAATAGCATTTGATTTGATTTAATCTCTGTCTATGTGTAGGCAGAGGATGATTCGGGGGGCTCATCCAGTGGTCGCACGGACGAAGGCACAACACCACCCCACGAAGAGAACGAAGACTCCGGACCAGACTTGGACGCTGGCATTGAAGATATGGATGAAGAACAGAATTCAGATGGGATGGAGGAAGGTGTGACAGAAGAATTCGAGGAA
Source organism: Singerocomus rubriflavus (assembly GCA_038088835.1). Classification (NCBI taxonomy): domain Eukaryota; kingdom Fungi; phylum Basidiomycota; class Agaricomycetes; order Boletales; family Boletaceae; genus Singerocomus; species Singerocomus rubriflavus. Next base: position 12,187 of record JBBPJS010000010.1, read on the forward strand.
GAGCCCTCAGACATGTAGGGTATTAAAATGATTGCGCTATCAAGTTACTTTACACGTACATACGACTCGCCAACTTGTTCTTCTCTACGAGCTTGTCCGAGTGAGAGATTGCAACCGGAATCGTATATGCTTGAACGACTCATCGCGCGGAGTACGCCCGGTACTCAGTAAGTGAGGGTATCTATGATACCGTCCAGAACCCTGATTGCGTCAGGCATGTTGAATTTTTCAAATTGTAATGCAGCAGGTACGCTGTCACCATCAACACTGAGAATGTTCACAAGGGCAAGGAGAAGAAAGGATACTCACTCCCAGCCAGTAACTCGCTTCACGGGTGCCTCCAACCGCAAGAATGCCCTTTTCTGTACTTCCGCTGCGATTTCGCCTCCAACACCTCCGGTGTACCCTGCTTCATGAACAACAACCAATCTGCGAGTCTTTTTGACGCTCTCCACGACAGTCTCCACATCCCACGGTAGTATGGTACGCAAGTCTATGAGTTCTATCTTTGCATTCCGTAGTGACGCAGGAACGAGAGGCTCCAGGGATGCGGGTGGAGAGTGCAAGATATTAATGGCAGATTCACAATGGTAAATTGGTGTACCCCAGGAGAGAACGGTCAGGTCAGACCCCGGGATAAGAATCTCAGCACGAGAGAGGGGAAGGACAAAATCATCGATTGGAACTTGTTCGACTGGCGAGTACCATATGAGCATAAAAGAAACAGATATTGGAGAGTTGGACAGAGGTACCTGCAGAACGATACAGAATCTTTGGTTCCATGAAAAGAACTGGATTCGAATCACGGATTGACGCCAAAAGCAGTCCCTTGCATTGAATTGGCGATCTGGGGATGACGATCTGTGGGGAAGTTGGTCACTGTGTCATCTTCGAGACCATAAATACGGAAACTGCAAGTAAACCTTGAGCCCAGAAGCACCGACGAAAAAACCCTCAGGGCTCTGCGAATGGTATAAACCTCCGTGCCCGACTGCCATCGTTGGTGTGCGGATTGTTAGTCCACCAATCGAAAATTGGCCACCCGCGCGGTACCTATACTTGGCAGCCTCATTCACGATCTGTATCGATGCTGAAGGACTGCAACTGGGAGGGTTTTAGTTGGAGCATACCTGATCAAAAGCAGGGTAAATGTAGTCTGCAAATTGTATCTCTGCAATGGCTGTGTGTCCCATAGATGCAACACCAATGCCAAAACCAGCGATGCCTTGCTCCGTCAAGGGGGTGTTAAAGACGCGTTCGCGGCCTATTCATGCACATAATTACGCCGTGGTCCGTCAACATGAAGACAACGATGGTCCTACCAAATTCTTCCGCAAGGCCCTGCAGAGGATACATGAGAGCTGAGCGACGTGTAGGAGTACGAACTGTACCATGGTACAGCGGAATACACCCCCGAACGCAATGTCCTCTCCAAAGACGACAGCGCTATCGTCCTTTGCAAGCGCAATGCTGCCAGCTGGTTAACGGTATAGACAAACGAAGCCACCGGCAGTACCTGAGCGAATCCCTTACGGCTTGGTACATATTCATCTTCCTTGTTTCACGACCTCCCACCATGGATCGCACGGGGCTGGTATCATCTTTGTCGGTCCACATCAAATCTGGTGTACGGAGCGCAGTTTCCCGAGTGGAATAGAGGAGCTGCGAGGATGCGACAGAGGTGAGATGGCCACCTGCTGGCGGTGGCTCGACGGTGTGGGTCGAGTGCCATCGACGGGCACACTGTGTCTGTCCAACGTCAGAGGCGGCGTTGAGCAATAAGTAAGAGACGCACGATCTTGGAGAGACGGGCGAGAGGACGGGCGACGAACATGGTCGGTGGATGAGCAGCGAGTGTGTGTAAGGTCCGAGTGCCCACCTGATAGCCGGCGAGTGCCGCAGTTCCCTCGTAGGATGCTCTTGTCCGACCCAGATCTGCAGCCAGTAAGACGTGCCAAGGCGTCCGGGTTCATCAGGCGCGTGTAGCTCAGCGACCTTCTTGCGGTAAGACTCTGCGACGACAGCAGCGATGGAGAACGATAGCGCATTCGTGGCCCCGGAAGGCGTGTACTCAGTCACAGAAGAGCACAAGCCGCCCTTTGTACCAGTGCCGCCAAGCACCACCCAGCTATACCCGACACGGCTCTCCACTGTCACCGTCCACTTCAACCACTCAAAGCATGCGGGCTCCCCCGGCTTGGCGCAGCTGCTTGGCGCAAACCTCAACAAGGATTCACGCAGGGACAAGGAGCGGGAAAGAGAAAGGGACAGAGACAAGGAGAAACAACTGCCAGACGATCGCAGTTTGTCCTCCAGCGACACCCCAGACGACAACCTCGCTGGGGCACCAGACGTAACATTGGCTCAACCGATTACCGTACAAGATTCAATTGTGTCTCAGGAGCCGCATCACATGCTTTTTACGCACCCATCTGCCTCAGGGAAGAAGAAGTCCAGCTCTTCCAAACCCAAGCATAACATGCGCACGACGTCATCCACCTTCATAACGCGCATGCAGAGCGTCGAGGGATTGAGTAAGATTCTTGCCAGCAAACAGGGTGAGGTGACATTCATGTTCTACAACTCCGGTAAGACCTTTCTTTGGTATGAAGTTGGTACCAAAGCCAAGGTACGGACAAAGAACTTGGCCTACTCCACTGCTAACAGTCGACCAACAGGAACCAATTACAAGAATCAGTTTTTCTGCATTTCCGACTTGTCATGACGTAAATACCTTCACTGCCTCGTCAGAGAGACTCGATGTTGTCATTGGATTTAGTACAGGCGATCTAGTCTGGTTTGGTGTGTCACGCCCTGTTGCTCTCCGGACGTGTCTGCTGAGCACATTGATTTCATAGACCCTATAGCCAGTCGGTATGGTCGTCTTAACAAACAGGTACAACTATCAATTGCACTTCACCATTCGTCTCTCACTTTAATTTCTCAGGGATCTATTTCCTCCTCCCCTTGTACTGCCGTGCGCTGGGTGCCTGCGTCCTCCACCCTCTTCCTTGTTTCTCATGCAGATGGCACAATAATCGTTTATGACAAGGAGCGAGATGATGGAGTGTTCACTGTGACAATCCCCACTACCCAAACATCAACCCCGTGTCTCTCGCAGTCTAACCCACACTCGCCTGAGAACCAGTCACAACCAACAGGAGTGTGGGATCCGTTAACGACCATATATGTCACTGTCCCTCCATGGCACCCCGAAGCTAACGTGAGTGGAGGTGCGAGAGTAGATAAAGGGGTTGCCAAGAATCCCGTCAGCCACTGGAGGTTAAGTAGACGCGCTGTTGTAGGTGCGTGCTTGGTTTATGAACCGAGAAGTGCATCGAACCTTTCATACTTAGATTTTGCATTCTCTCCCGACGTTAAGCATGTCGCTGCCATATCAGAGGATGGCTGTCTAAGAGTGATCGATGCTTTTGCTGAACAGTGAGTGGCGTGCTTTCGTACCTCTTCTCTTCTTCACAACATTTTAGACTTATTGATTGCTATGCGTCATACTTCGGTGCATTGACCTCTGTTGCATGGTCACCCGATGGTCGGCTCATTCTGGTATCGTAACTCCATCGTGTGACAATCGCTTGTCTTATCTAGTCCCAGACAGGTGGCCAAGATGACCTTTTGACAATATTTTCCCCCTGGGAACAGCGTGTGGTCGCTAGGTGCCAAGGTCACTCATCTTTTGTGTCCGCTGTGGCATTCGATGCACCAAAATGTGACGGGCGGACATATCGGTTTGGCAGCGTTGGGGAGGACAACAAACTGATATTGGTTTGCGTGCACTCATAATAGCTAAGCTCTATTCTGATTTGATCATTACAGTGGGACTTTTCTGGTAGTGCGCTACACAGACCAAAAGTTCAACATGGCCATCATCCGCGTGTATCAATGGCATCCAGTGTCTCATTGGCTGCGATATATCGCCGGGGGACCGGCTCAGTTACTCAACTTTCAACACCTAGATACCATCCTGCACCATCCAGAAATGAGGTGTCTGCAGTGCAGCCGGTTTTGGTATGCTGTTAGCCATCCCAGTATCCTCTGTTACTCACATAGCACATGCTTTAATCAGGTTAAACATATCGAGGCCGACATGTTAAGCTGCCTAACATTCATTCCTCGCGCACTCTTGACAGCAACAAGATACGGTCACGTGAGGATGTGGGTCCGGCCACTTGAGACACCTGGGAACCCGCGTCGACGGATGCATGGGAGGCAGGCACTCTCGATCTCTGATCTGCAGGATGTTGCTTAAGTCTCAAAACTTGTATGAGACGGAGGGATGGGTAAGTTAAATTATATATATGTTGTGACTTGGTGTACCTAGTGTATTCTTCCTGTTTACCTCGATCATTTATATGAGGTAGGATCGGCCCCAACTATTTAACATCAACGTCTATGCTTTCTGATGGCCATGGATCCCTTCTTCGAAGAATCAACCCGGCGCTTTTGATACTGGAGGAGCAGTGTAGCATTTTAAGTAAATTTTCAGATGGTCCACGACAATTCAGCACTCATTCGGTCGTACCACATCTGCTTGAATTGCTAGTCACGCAGATCAAGACAAAACTCATGATGAAGTACTTCGAACACACGCATTGCAGATTATGTGAGGGGTGGCAAAAACGATAGAGATGTCACTTAGCAATAACCTGGACGGCCCATCTCTCGATCCACCCACGATGCACAAGCGCAGTCTCAAGAGCCACCAGAAACAAGCTCCGGCGCCATCCCTTGATGCTCTGATCCTTCACCCACGTCTCGTGGACCCTCTGTGCCCCAGACGATGACATGTACACGTGTTGCAGCGCGGTTTCGTAATCAGCCGAAACGTTTGAGAGCGAGGTAACAACCAGGTTGGGACCGTATAAAGTGCTAAGTTGTTTGAGGACCAAGACAAGGGGGCGGGGCCAGCGACGTGAGTGTTGGGAAATGATGAACGGAATAGCAGATAGAATTTGCGCCGTACTCAGTGTTTGAAGAGATGGGGAGAAAGTCGTGAATTCTAGCGTCATCTTGCAGCCCGTATTCAAAGTAAGAATTATGTCGTCAGGCAAATAATCGAGACACAGCGCAGAATTGAAGGTTGACGGCATTACAGCAAAAGGACCTAAGGGTAGACTCGAAGGGTTTGAGTTGGCAGCAGGCCTATTTCTGTGCAACGGGTCGAACAACCCTAGCATATATTCTGGAGAACGTAATGATGGATTACCTAGGGAGTAGTAAATACTACTTTGGAACAGGATTCCACATATACGTACCTGACTTGAACTAACCAACCAATGTCTTCTGTGCAACTCAAACGTCCGGTAGATAATAGGTAGTACGAACCTTCAAAAGCATCCACCATTGGAAACAATTGATCCACCACTTCCACCCAATAATTATGCATACGGTATGCTCATTTGTAGTTGCCCCAGAGCCGATGAGATCTGCCAAGTCCCTGATTGGGTTGCAAAACTCTATAATGCCGTCGGCCATATCCTCGATAATCACCTCCAAGGGTATGCTGATACGCGAACAAGGGGCACTCGCAAATTCAATATAGCGGCTAGGCCAGAGCGAGCATGTGGGTGTTATGACGGTGAGAAGGGCATGGAGAGCAGTCCTGGTACGAGTGTGATCTTCTCTTCGGGGTCGCAAAAACGGCAAGGAGCATATAAGTACGAAGACGAGAAAAAAGCAACATGAAACGACTGGTGCAGGATATGTGAGATTGACTCCATTGGGATCGAGAGAGAGACTATCGAAACGAAAGCAGATGAACTTGAAGCTCAAGCCCTCCTGGAAAATGGTGTAATTGCCTCTGATCATCCTTGAAGCGACGGCTCGTTGGATGGTTGGTAATCTAGTTTAGAAGAAAACGTCTGAGTCCGAAATTACCATCAAGTGTTAGATCCAGTACATAAGTACTTACTTCAAGTGGGCATATACATTGATGGTCTGGACCACTTGTAGGGTGGAAGCTTGGACTAGACGGGGAAAAAAAGACGACGCCAGCAGGATTCGAACCTGCGCACTCGAAGAGTAACAGATATCGCGTGCTATTCGAATCTGTCGCCGTAACCACTTGGCTATAGCGCCTCATAATTCTTACATAATTGAGAATTGTTTTGAACCACGGAACCATTTCTACTTTCGTAAAGCCTGCCTTGGCTCTAGCCTGCAACTTCAACTTCAACTGCCAATCGAGGAGAACACTTATGGATTGGTTTGTTTCGGTCACTCCTCAGGTCCATGATATAAACCACTCGTTTCTTCTAGCTTGGAGTTTAATGTTCGGCAACGCATTCTATCTGACCTCGCCGCGCACGAGCCGGACACTGAAGATGACTTCTCAACTATTCAACACCTCCTTCAATCTAAAGTTCAGTCATTTCCACAAGGTAGCGGGATATCGGGCACAACTTCCAGAAAAAGGATATACATGGTACGGACGCTTGTAGTTTTTCTGGCCTTCGATTATCTGATTGACTTACAAGACGGAAGCGCGGGCACATTGTAATATTGCATTCGGAGAAATGGTTGTAAATTTCCCCGAGAAGCACGTCCGAGACGGGGTTGATACTCTCTTCACGATTCTCGTTGATGTCCTGATCGATGCGCCTCATATTGATTACGACCAATCTCTGTCTTGGGAAGGTGAGCATGTTTACTATCACATCGCCCTATTCTGACCCCCTTCCAATAGAATGGGCACTCCCAGATCAGCTCGTGTACTCGACTGTTTCCGCTATCCTACGAGTCTGTTCTACTCATCCCAATCGTGTGGACCAAGCGGCCAATACTATCGTACAATTCGTCACTCAAGTAGTACAGAAGCTCCCAACAGCGAGCCGTGGGTATTCTGGAATTTTTAGACTTGATATCCTAATTGAGATCCGTTAGCGCTTGAGGTCTTGACGCAGTTGACCCCTTCTGTACATGGTCTCTACCGTGCCATCACTTCAATGCCCTTTCCTTGGACAGTAATTCATTGGCAACATTTGTCGCATGCTCTTGCTGGCTTGATCCAGGACCCCATTCTTGAATGTATTAATCGACTCCTCCTTGATGTTCATCAAGAAGCAGAAGCAAATCCGGATTCGTCTGAGACTTTTTTCTTTTGTCATGCCTTCATCACACGCTACATCAGTTTTGGGAGACCCCTGAGCGGTTATTTTATCGTATGCTGTGTCATGGAATTACAATGGACCATCCTCGCTCAAGCTCTTGTTACGGTCTCAGCGGAGGGTGTTCAGCATCGAGGACCGCCGAGGGAAGCTGCTGCTGCTAACAGGGCTTGGTCGAGTCTGATGAAAAGAACTACGAAGAAGTTGTTCATGGAAGACGGAACGACGAAAAATATCTTGAATTCTACCATAAGGGGGTCCCTACAATGCTTTAATGATCTGTTGGCACAGATTCAGGTTATGGATACTGAACCCCCTATTGATACATATGCATGGGAGACAATGTCTGAAAGCTTGGTAAGTTCCATTTCTGTCAATGCCGCACATGCATTTCCGTACTTTGCAGAAATTGGCGTCCGTGTGCTCGGTTGCTTTGGGAGAGCTTGACCCAGATCTCTATGCATGCCTCGGTCTACTTCTAAGCGACAAGACCCCAATAATGGACAACTTGGTTCAGGAGGCAGCTCTCAAGGCAATGACTATGCTTGTTCAGGGCTTCCCAGAAATTTCGAAGGAGCTGGTACACCACCTACGCCGTTTCGTAACTTCACCCCTTCCAATATTTGAGTTTGCTTTTAATACTGAGAAACGCTCGCCCCCACCACTTACGGCCGCAGCAAAATGTTTTGGTTTGTGCGTCAAGGTGGGACCTTTTCCGATGTTGTAGAAAACCACTGACTAATTTCGCCGGAAAGTTGGCACCAGGAGAGGATTCTATCATGTCTAACATGTATTCTCTCTTAAATTACATCGCTGCAACAAGCCAAGAGATATTCGAGTCTTGTTCGCAACAGTTTCTACACAATCCGCTTTACACACCTTTATCGTCTTCCACTGATCAGTTCACCTTCCAGAGTGAAGACGTAGGCCTTCGGGGTCGCTCCGAGGAGGAAAAACGTCTCATTGGCATTACTACGATTTCCATTGTGACGCGGCTTGCTCTAGAGTTCGACAAGGAGGAGGTGACGAAACTCACAATTTCTATGCTGTTGCAAAGGCTCCGCACGGCAGAACCCACAGTCGAAGCAGCTATTGCCTACAACTTAGTAGACTTAGCCTTGGTTGCTCCTGAGGACGCCTTCGTGGATATCATTCGTGCGTTTTCGGCTATCAATCGCACGGCAAATGCAGAAGATCCCAGATTTTCTAACAACATGGTAAGTCAGATCACTTTGTGAAAATCCAGAATGTTCACTACTACTGGGATGATCAGGTATTGGCAGCACAGACCCGACTTGCTCGAGAAATCGATAGAAGACCTGATCTTTACGACGTGTACTTGGAAGAGCTCCTTACTCTTTTCTCTGACAAGGGTGTGGCAATTCAAAACGCTGCTACTGCAGGACGTAGTGGGAAGGTTGGTTGTTGCCTCTCGTCTGTTGATACCGTCACTAATTACAAAGGAATTCGGTAGACAGAAGAGATGATAGAACAGCTCGCTTCGCTTCTTCTCCCTATTGAAGCACTCCTGGATCATACCGATTTCACACCCCACCTCCATGCTACCTTTGAACTGACCAACCTGTTTCGAAATTTGTGGTTCTTGTGTGTTCTTTTTCATTTTACTGCTCCCACTGGGGAGAGAGAGAAAAGCGCCATGACGTGGTTATTGCCTGCACTTGCAAGGATAGCAATAAAAACGCCATGTTTGGTCCTCGAAAACGTATCGGATGCGGTGAGTGATTTGGAGTATCGTACGGTTGTAAGGCACGAATATGCCCATTCAGTATGATTTTACCCCTTCCTCGATGTTAAAATGCTGATCAACTCTAAGGTCCTGGCGAAACACCGTGCTTATCTTGCAGGCCATATTTCCTCGAGCGCAGGCGACCTACGATCATTAACGTCTGGTCAAGTCATCTTTGTGTTGACTATGCATGACATAGAGACGATGCGCTCTGCGGCTGGATTGCCTTCTTCCTTGGTTTCCTACTTCACCAATCCAAGTTTGAACAAACAAAACAGTCTCAGTGTTTGCATGGATGCTGTCGCTAACAATGTGTGTTTTCCTTCAATTGGCTGTGATGGAAGCTCATGGAATAAATAGGTTATTCGAGGATGTAGTACCGACCTAAACACCCAGGCTACTGAGCAAGCACTTCCATATCACCTTTCCTCGGAACTGTGCAATTTGCTCGTAGCTAGTACTCACCGTATTGTGCGTGCTCGCGAGGTCGCGTCGAGATACCTCAATCGTCTGATTACCTCATTCCCGTCGTTAATGTGTGACGCAACACTCGTTTACGCTATCCTTGAGTGTCTCACCCTCCTGAGGCGTGCGTGTGAGAATGAATACCTCGACGAGGTTTGTGTCATTTCCAATTCAAAACAACTACGTCCTCACATCTCTGTTGTAGTTCAATCCTATATATGAATTCTACTCGGAACGCACGGGAATACGTCTGCAGCTAGCGGATGACTACAAAGTCAGAAATGATATTCTTCGGCAGTTGCAGCGACATGCGAGCAATTGGTTCGAGCTTGCTTTGAGCCGCGCCCCGATAGAGTTACAGTCTACTCTCCAGGTTCTTTTGCATATCTCGATACGCAGACAAAATATGATGACCATTCGACAGAAATACCTCGCCGCAACACAATCTCTTGCCGATGCGGACACATCTGAACTAGGCGCGTCTATTGCGGAAAATTTTGCTAAAGCTTTCGGACCGCCACACCGCCAATTAAGTGAGTGATGTGTCGATATTAGAGCTCGAGATTCTGACATCTTCCAGCTTCACTTCGTTCCCTGTCTCATTGGGAATATGATCGTGCCAGAGTACTTGCGAGCCAGCTCTCCAGCAAAAGCTATTTTGCGGGAGAAGCTGCAGGCCTGCGGCTAGCTAGCCGGAAAGGCAGGTGTATTTCTACAAAGGAGAGCAGTGGCTCATAGATGTTGAAATATAGCGCAAGACATTCTAGACAAAGTTCCCCCACAAAACGCAACACTCACTGACATCTTGGCATTGAAGAAGAAAATGGAGGATACAATGTACGCTATCTTGGGGAAGACTAGTACATTGACTGTTCAAGACCTCAAACGCTTGTTATTTCGCTGTGCAGCGACTCTCATAGCATTGGACAAGGTAGAGGCCAGTAGCGTCGTTTTGGAATCCTGCGACTGATGACGAACAGTGCGAATATACCCTTCTGCATTACCTCATTACTCTACCGTTCGAGGTATTCACGCCATCTGCCATAGCTGCTGGCATCGAGGTTTGGACGTGGGTAATAGCAGAGAAGCCGGCTGTTGAGGTTGTCCTAATAGGTGAGATTCTGGCGGCTTGGTTTGCTACTGTAAGGGACAGAAAGGGGGTTTTTTCGCAATGCTTAAAGTCAGGATTTTTAACTGGATCTTATCATAACCTCTGCACTGACTCACGTATACCTCAGCTACAACGATCCATTCTACCACCCGATAAGATACAGCCCCACGGACAAGGAGGAAATCGACCGTGCAACCTCCCACGCTCGACGTCTTCTTTTACCGCATACACTTGTTTTACAAATGTTATTCAGCCGGTTGCAGGCTGCTCGCTATCGTCGGTCGACAGTTATCTTTCTCATGCAACAGCTTGTCTTACGGTCGACGCACGCTCACAAGCTATTCAGGTGGATTCTATATTAGAATGCGCCGGATATCCACTGACCCAACTTCAGCACACATCCGCTTGCCCGCGAATTGCGCTATTCCTTCCTTCTGTTTGGTTTTGAAACGCTCAAGAGTTCGACCTTAGATATCTTCTCTGAGTGCACGATACGCGAAAATCTTTATCGTACAGCATACGCATGGTTCGCAGACCGACCCCAGTAAGTAGGCCCATTTCTTCCGGAGCCTTAGTATCCAATATGTTACAAGATGGTCATTCGGAGCCAATCGTGTTCAAGTGGATGCCGATATTAAAGTCCTCTCGGAATTCTTCGGGCATCTGCAGACCGACTCGGTCCGAGCTCCTCTTCCGTTATCCAGCTTACCCCCTGCTCAATCAGTCACGAAGAGCTTGAGTGTGTGCAAACCATCATCCTACATGTATCAGACTAACTTTCAATAGTCTATCAATCCCGTCTTAAGAACATTAATCATCCGCTCCAATTACTTGTGGAAAATGAGATATATCGACTCTCAGTGTGGGCAAATCCGACAAATGATATGATTAGGGGACACGATTATGCTGGAACTCTTGAACGCACGATACCGGAGGTGAGACGATGCTCAATTGTGCTGAACACCAAGTTCATGCCTGGCTAGGGCAATTGGCACGCGATTGTACGGAGTGTGTGGGAAATAGATCCGGCCACAGCCATCCATATGATGGAACGCTTCAAAAGCCCAGCAGCACATAGTGAAGTTCAGAGGCTTGTTCGTGCAAACCCTGCTGCTGTTATGCATACCCCTGAAGGTCTACGCTATTTGATTGACGATATCACGCGTGTTAATCAAAGGAGAGAATTGAAGGTCCTGCCTCTTCTGTACAGAGTCTTGGTGCTAACTGATGATGTTTGGTAGCACATCTTGCTTTGGGCCCCCGTCCCACCGGTGATTGCTGTCACCTTCTTCGAGAAAAAGCATAACAACGATCCTTACTTGCTTCAATATGCCCACCGTGTGCTCAAAGAGCACACGATTGACTTGACATTTTTTTTCGTACCGCAAGTTGTTCAGGCATTGCGGTTCGACGATTTCGGTGAGCCCGTTCTATCAGATAAGTGGCACAGAACCAAAGTACACTCTAGGCTATATTGCTAGATTTATTCTCGAAACTGCGATGATGTCGCAGCTATTCTGTCACCAAATCATTTGGAATATGAGGGCAAACTGCTTCAAGGATGACGCAGCAGAGATAGTACGTCCGATGGGTGTGATCAATGAACTCATATCTAAAACTCAATTTCTCCAGGAGGATCCCATGAAACCAGTCCTTGAAAAGATGATTAACCTAGTGGTCGAGTCACTGTCAGGGGAGGCGAGATTATTTTATGACAGGGAGTTCAGGTTTTTCCAAGAAGTTACTTCGATATCAGGCAAGTTGAGGCCCTATATAAAGAGACCCAAGCCCGAAAAGAAAGCAAGTTTTTCTTTTCTCTCATTTTTTCGTGGTTCACTTAACCCTTTCCAAGGCAAAGATTGACGCAGAGATGGCCAAAATCCGTGTTGACGTTGGTGTTTACCTTCCTAGTAACCCAGACGGGAAGGTCGTCGATATCGATAAACTGTCTGGTCGCCCGTTGCAGAGTCATGCTAAGGTAAATTTCATTCTCGAAGCGGTAACGTCGTTTTAACTGCTTACCTTTTCAGGCTCCTTTTATGGCTACTTTCAAAGTGAGGAAGGAACGCATTGTAATAGAGACGGACCCCGAGGCCTTACTGGACGCTTCTGGCGTCGAGAAGCGTGAAGAATTCGACGTGTGGCAGCAAGCTATTTTCAAAGTAGGCGATGATTGTCGCCAGGATGTCCTTGCACTCCAAATTATCGCCATGTTCAAGAACATCTTCACAAGTGTTGGTCTGACCCTGTATCTCTACCCATATAGAGTCACGGCCACCGCTCCTGGGGTAAAAGCTTTGTTTTACTGAAGTGATTTAACACACTGATAGGAGTACACTAGTGTGGCGTAATCGACGTGGTGCCAAACGCCACCTCGCGAGATGAAATGGGTCGCGCCAAAGTTAACGACCTCCTCGATTTTTTCGTCTCCAAGTATGGAGGAGAGGAGACTGTTGCATTTCAGAGGGCTCGTCTTAACTTTATCCAGTCCATGGCCGCGTACTCGGTGGGGTGCTATATTTTGCAAATCAAGGACCGTCACAATGGCAACATCATGATCGATGGCGAAGGACATATCGTACATATAGGTCTGTTTCAAATGGAGTGACAGTATCATGCTGCTTACCATGCCTGCATCAAAGATTTTGGCTTTTTGTTCGACATAGATAAGTTTGTCGTTTGTTATATTGCAACGGGTGCTGATATGACCTACCTTGCAATGTTTACGGCCCGGAGTATGTGTTCTCAACTACAAAGTGTCATACTTGACTCATCTTCGCGACACAGGGTGTCAAATTCGAGCCTAGCTCCTTCAAGCTGAATCATGAAATGGTTGTTCTGATGGGTGGCCGACATTCTCAAGGATACGAGTTGTTTCAGCAACTGACCGTTAAGGCCTTCCTGGCTCTACGACCCCATGCGGACCAACTGGTCAGCGCAGCGCAGCTTATGCTGGGCACTGGGTTGCCTTCTTTCAAGGGGGAAGCAACCATCAAACGGTTGAAAGAACGATTTGCTCTTGGATTGAGCGAGCGTCAAGCCGCGGAGTGGATGGTGGGTATCATACGGAACGCGCATGAGAATATCAGGAGTACTGCTTACGATGAATTTCAACGAGTGAGCTATCTTGAATTGTGCAATTCTACTTCGCTGACGAGTTGTACAGCTTCAGAACGGTTCGTCCGCCCGCACCTCGGGGAGATGTCAATTCTGATCTACTCCTTCCTTGTAGGCATACCCTATAAGTGAGGTTACACAGTTATCCTACTCCTCTGCTGTAGGATTTGGTGTTGATGAGAATGAGTATCGCCTGAAATTCTCGTATTATGCAGTTTCAAGACCATTATTTGACGTGCAACATCGACGCTGCGTATTGAATATCCTTGAGATCTGTAGTATTATAATTACGTGAAAGATTTGCATTCCCAAATAGCCTGAAAACAGATCCTTATCGATACAACGTATTCACAGGAGTACTGGAACTCGTTCACAAACGATCATCTCGTCTCAGCGCCACAGTCGCGATCATGGAATTTTTTATCAGAAACGTCGATTTCAAAGCCGATGAATGGGAAGTAACGACAGCGATCGCAGGCCAGGTTCTTCATGTCTGTCCTGGGCTGTTTGTTACCTATCCAGAGGAACGTCTGCCTAATTTTAAGGTCCAATTGAACAAAAGCCAAGCGGGAGGAGTGCAGAACAATGGCACTGGAGCGCTCATCTTGACTAGATCGCTAGGGAAGAAGTTCAAGCGCCTCAATGAGAGGGGTAATATCGAAGTAGTGGTGAAGGGAAAAAAGCTCAAGTTCTTTCCTAATACAAACCCGGTTGGAAAGTCCTGGCTCCTGGAACTCGAAAAGGCCCCTTTCATCAATCCGGACATCGCGAGGGATCGCGAGCGTAGGATCAACGTTCTCCGCGACCCATTTCTTGTCGCGCATGTTCAGATCGGTCTGTATTATTCAATCAATTTAGCGATGTGTATCGGATAATGATGGGAATTCCTCTCCACTTAGGTATATTCTATTATCCGAAAGGTGCACGCCCACGAGACCCTCGCTCATTCTCGATTGAATGGGATCAAGACCTTCTCCAGCGGAGTATGGGGTGGCTGTTCTTTCAGTACGAGCATAAATGCCTTCGAGTCCAGGTAAGGCTCGTTATCTCAAGTTGAGTCGTCATCTTCCCAATTATACTAGATTGGCGACCAAACGCGCGAGGAAACATTCTACAACGTCATCATTCGATTTGCAAGTATCAACAAAATGGCAACGGGCCATGACTTCGGAAACCCTTGTAGGTGATCACACCGCTGTCACGCTGTTCTTTACAAATAATGTATAGATGTTTGTTTTGATTTATTCACGCCTCCAGTGATCCAAAAAGAGGAAATATTTCGTTCAACTCTTTCAGACACTAGAGAAGAAAGCAAATATCGTCATCGTGTGGGATCTCTGAATGCAGGTCACGCAGTCGTTGCACCCTACGCACATCAACTACGCATCGTGTTGTATGATGCTAGTGACCATGAGTTCGAAGACGTACTAAAGAAGTTCGAACACTACTGTCGCATCTCATCTCTACACCCACCAAAACAGGGGGTGACTATAGATGCAAATGGCCGTCAAAACTTTTTTTCCCACAAGAAACTGAACGAGATTGCGTTGTGGTTACGGTCCCCACTTTTGACTTCGAACTGGCGGGTTGCATTTCAGATCGAAGCCCTACTACGTAATGGCGCTGCAAACACGGTGGAACTGATAGAACTCCGGCCACGTATCGAAGAACTGATTCATCGTTTTGGGGATACAGCGAGCGACATCATGCGACACTTTGTGGAAAAAGCTGCTCGCCGGCCCCTGGGACAGCGTGTGTTCCAGTGTTTCGAAGATGTCCTAAAGGGAAAAATTCGTTCACGAACCTCTCCTTCTAGAGGCCGCTTTTTTTGTCATCATGTCACGGTCACACCAACGCGACTACTCCTGGAAGGACCGATGATCACTCAGTCCAACAGAGTCATACGTGCATACGAAGGCTATGAGGATCATTTCCTTCGTGTTGACTTCCGCGACGAAGATCGCCTTCAATACAGATGGGATCGAGAAGTCGATGGCGCATCTTATTTGCAGGAACGTGTGGGTACGTTGTTGAAAAAAGGATTTGATCTTGCTGAGAGGCACTTTGAGTTTTTGGGATATTCGTCATCGGCACTTAGGGAACACGCTGTTTGGTACATTTGCGCGTTTTTTCACCCACAAAAGGGGACGGTGAATGCCCAGAGCATTCGTGATTCTCTTGGAGACTTCAGCGGAGTTATCACGAGTCCATCCAAGTATGGGGCACGGATGGCGGTGGGCCAAATTTCAAACCCCAATCCAATCACCATTCACTGATCTTTGCGTAGCAAGCCTTTTCTGGAACAGACCCATCTGTTCGCATTGGAAGAGACCAGTGGTCCGAGATACCTGACATTGAAGAGAATGGCATCAACTTCACTGATGGTGTTGGGACGATATCCTTAGAGCTGGCAGAATTGATCTATAGGGCCTTGTGCGAGGACAATCCAACCCTTCTGATAAATTCTTTCATACCCTCCGCCGTGAGTCCTACATATTTATTTCCAAAAGCCCTCATTCAACACCTGTACAGTATCAGATCCGTTTCTTGGGTTGCAAAGGCGTTGTTTCTGTGGATTCGAGATTAGAGGGGATTCACATGTGTATTCGACCATCCATGAGGAAATTCGATGTACCTGGCGAAGAATACGGAACAATAGAGATTGCCCGTACTATCGGCAAGCCGAACATTCCCCACCTGAACAGGTTTGTGGCGATTCCGCATACATAATGACACAGATCATCTCAGAACCTTCGTTCATTGGTAGACCTCTGGTGATGGTGCTTGAGGATCGTGGCGCACCGAAGGAGGTTTTCATGAAACTTCAAGCAGATGCAGTGGCCAACGCACGAATGGCTCATGATTCTGCAGCCCTATATGCCCAATTACTGGAGTCACATCGGCTATGCTACAATTACCGCCTTGCCGCGATCCTCAGAAGACTGAATATGTTAGGACTAGAGCTCAAACCAAATCATCTGCAGCAACCATTAGATACGCCATTTCTTGCGCGACTCCGTGCGTGCGCAATTAATCATGTACTACGCGAAGTGAAGCACGAGGCACGTATCCCAATTCCGAATAGCTACATGCTTGTTGGGGTTGCGGACGAGGGGCAAGCGTATGTGGAGAAAGATCTGAAAAATGTGTATTGCCTGCCTCAAGGGAAGATATTTGGTATGTGCTCAGTAAGATCAATGAAAACAACAACTTGAACTTCATTGGTCTGAAGCATGTGTGCAATATCCTGAAGATAAGGAGCCTCGATATCTTCAGGGAATGTGTCTCATATCCCGAAGTCCTGTTATCCACCCTGGGGATGGTTGGTCGATTATCTCTTACACTTCCCACAGGTCAGATTGCTGATTTAAACACCTAGTACAACGTGTATATGCCATTGGTCCTCCTCCCGAAAATCAGTTATGTTTGTTTGGCCATCTGAGGAATGTCGTCGTATTTCCAACTACCGGTAAGTGTGATCTCGGTTGATGTTTCATCCCCTGTAAAAATATCTGGTCAAAGGAAGTTGGTCACTGCCAAATGGTTTAGGAGGAGGGGATCTAGATGGGTATGAAGTTCTCCTGTCCATCACAGACAACAGCTTAATAAATTTCAGTGATATGTATGAAGTGATCCAATATGGGGATCTCCTGGTTCCCGAACACCATGACCCTGCTTCGTACGCGCCAACAGAGCCCTTCAGACTTGACAGACCAAGTACAATCGATGATGTCTGTGACTTCATCGTGGAATATATTAACTCGGATGTGGTGGTACGAGACGCCAGATTTTCTTTCGAGCAAACTTGTATACTTATAAAGATTTGTAGGGACTAGTTTCCAAGAAACACATCACAATTGCAGGTGAGTCAGCCTCCTGAGGTGTGGAAATCATGGTCTTAGTTGTCATGACAAACAGACCAATCCAAGGTATATACTGTTCTGCCAGCTACTGTCGCACTGACTTGATTGGGGTGAAGCTCGGAACACTTGATCCAGATTGTCTCAAGCTAGCAGAGATGCACAGCCGAGCCGTGGATTACCCGAAGAACGGAAACAAAGTAGATATCAAGGACATGCCAAGATCGCTCATCAGATTCAAACCCGACTGGGACATGGTGGAAGAAGACACCCCTCGGTCTTCAGATTACTATGAGTCCGATCGCGCTCTTGGTCACCTCTTCCGCAATATCATTTTAGAGGACATGTCAAAGACCCTTACCCATCACCAGGACAAAGTAGAGGTACAACCAATTTCGAAGGCCCTTTGGCCGCTGGTCCGTCCTCACCTCGCAGGTCTACCCAATCAAGCGTGGATGCCATGGATAGAGTCTTTGTATATGACGTACCGCGAAGAGCTGACATACCTATCGAGCACTTACTCTCTATCCCAGGTAGCTGGATCTCGCCTGCGTGAGGAAGAGCTCGTAATTGGGACTATCCTGGGTAAATGTACCCAGAGACGATACCGGAGTAGCAGGTTGCACGCGATGAAGGAGAACGTGGAGTTCCTTGTCCGAGAGGTCAAAGGACAGCTGGTTGGAAGGTTGGAGGAGCTTTCGGAGAGTGTGTTAAAGGAAAAGCTGGCTATTGTGTGGGACGTGTGGTTATTTAGCCTCGAAGGGGCTGGCCCAACCCATGGAGAAGAGTTTGGGTCAGAGAGCTTTGGTCTGATCGGGCTTGGGTTGGTATTAGAGTGTTTGGAGAGGCTCGGTAGTCTGCCACCTTTGCCAAATCCTGCACGCACTTGATTGTATGCGCACCTCTAGGCTTTGACTCTAACCATTTGCATACCATGATTCACAGTAAAGGTCTGACCCTGTTCAATCGTGCTGAATGCGAGCTGAGCACTTCCGTCACCTTATGGCGAATAGACATACCCAGAAGTGAGTTTATCCGTCAGGTCCTGACATTCTTGATCACTAAACTCAAAACTCGATAGAAAATTGTGACCTTACCTCATCCCCGTAAAACCCCGTCCCCTTCTCTACAAGCTTGTCTGATCCACCACGATATGCACAGGACAGAGAAAGGTAACATTTCCGGCCAAAAGAGATGACCCACAGACCGAGTCTCTGTATAGGAGACCTGTCGAAGTCGAAGCAGACATTCGAAGTTAAGATCGCCTCCGCCTTTACCATAATGCGAGAAGACCTGGAAAGAACCGCAAGGGAAACAAATACATACGCGTAAGTTAGCACACCCGACCGCGTGGGATGATAGTGTAAAGCCTTGAAGTGATAAAATCCTCGACTTACTGGGCCAACTCGAGGAGTTACATCTTCGCAAACATGCCGGGTTTCAGACTATAAAGGAGCAACCAAATATGAACAAGGTCATAAATTAACGTCGCTCCAGTGCCAGTGACTGTTTTTGACAGCATGATGCAGGAAAAGTTTGATGGCCTATTTTCAACCTACTCTTCCCTGCTGAGCGAGCTTGGTCCTTGGCGCATGCAGATAATCCAAGCAGGAGAGGAAGCAAGTGAGTCCTCTCGTTCTTGTGTATGCATAACAACCACATATACGATCTACTTGTTAACCAGCCCAGATTCAATCTGTCCGGATGCGAGAGTCGCGCAAGGATGTGATGAATGCAGCAAAACGCCGTCTAGACGAGGGCCGAGAAAAGCAACAGGTGTGCTTTACTGACGTAGTTCGTCAAAAATCATACTAATCGCTATAGCTCGCCACTGACGTCTCCGAGTTGATGAAACACTATAAGGCCCTAATAATGGCTACATGATGGAACCTGGAAGAGACGCACACCCGATCCTCTCAAAGTTGAACCTTTGAACGGTCGACCGCCGGATCAGAACGCTAGCTTACTTTGTTGGCATGGGCACCTCCATGCATGTACCAGACTACATGAACTAGTCTTTAGAGTCGATCAAATATTGGCTGCTCCACAACTATGAGCGAACTTACTAAGCATGCTCGAGTTGAACTCAGTATGAACATTATACTACGGCAAAACACTCACAAGTTCACTTTCAAAGCGCTTTATGTGCTCTTGCACCGTTTTTATCGGGCGCAGTTGTGGTTGTAGGCTCAAATACTCCGATAGAAATACCCTCAAAATGAGGTTCCAACGTCTCATGGTGGGTATATCGAGAGCGGTTGCATCATCCTACAAATCAGGTCGCATTACTGTAATTCTAGACGATTGATAACTCACCTGCAGGGTATGCCAAACACCAGGAAATGGATAGGGAATCACATGAAGGATACTCACACCCTTTCGGAGGAACGGTACGTGATCGTCAACTATGTAACCTTGACTGAATTCGTTACCACGACGAGGTAGGAAAAAGCTTTGGAAACCTGCGCTGCCTCCCGGAGCCGTGAGCACTCCAGACTCATGCAGCCGTCGCTCTGCGGAAGCTAGCGAATCGAATAGCCATGCGGTATCGGTAAAATATGAACGAATCAGCGGATTTGGTGCTCCTAAGAGATCTAAGAGAACAAGATGTTCGATTCCACCTAGCTCCGTCATTGAATGACTGATTAGTCGTCGCTTTGTGTGAGGGGCTATGTATGTCGTTGCCCATTTCTCGGACAAGTGCCTGCGTTTACTGGCATTTAAGCAATACAAGACGGTAGCTGTGTCATGGCACTGATTTACCTAGCACCATAAACAGAATCTGCATCTGTCCATTCTTTAAATGCTTCTTCACCATCAAAAAATACGAGCTGCAGTGTAGTATTGGCAATGTCTTCGTCGTCTTCTAAGCCATCTAAGAATCTCTGCTCCCGGTCATCCAGTAGTGGATTTAGAGCCTCGGCAAGGTCAAGCATCATCGCACATGGAGCCGCGGAATCTGTGGCACCTACAAACTAGACGCCATCAATAACACAAAGAATGCGACAAACCCACAACACATACCTGATTCTCGGGGTATGTGAGAAAGAATTTGCTGTCGTAGTGAGCAGAGACAATGATTCTTCGCAAGGCTGTTGGGTCTTTCGTAGCGATGATGTTAGTGAAGGAGCGTTGACCGTATGGCGTATACTCTGTGAAGCTATCTTCTTCAACGTGCCAGTTGAAATCTCTCAGGACAGCGGTAATGTATTGACGAACAAGAGTATTGTTGTCGCTTCCAACTATCGGTCTGAACATGAGGAAAATATGCACCAACGATTAACCATAATAACGAACCAGGACGCGGAACCAGGAGTCTTGACAAGTGAGAACTCGGGTTTTGTGTGTCAATGTTCTTGACTGGATCTACAGAACTTGCCAAGGCTACTATTTGTTCGATAGATAATTGCATCAGGTCCCTCTGGACGAATTTTGCAAGCTGGTTCGATAGTGTTATCCATGACAGAAGCACGAAGACAAAGTGAACGGAGGGTCCAACTCTCATGTCCCCACAGGGTATGAAGTCGTAGAACGGTGTGAATACCGACAAATCAACAAATAAAAACTCGAAAGTGCCACAACTTAGTCGGCAAGTGGTAGTCCACACCGTCAATGACCTCTTTTTGACTCTTCATGGCTATCTTTGGGCTTTGGGTAAGACTGGGTTAAGGGAAGAGCACACATTCTAAGTTGATGCTCCCAGGTGATCAACAAGGCTGGTGGCCTTGTCTATCAACGCAACTTTGCAGGTTCGTATTCAATCGTTTCGTCATGATGTCTAAACGAACGACTGTCGGACTTTCTCAGATAGCCTTGCACGCCTAACTTCCAACGAATACCTCGTACTTGCCGGGACCTTGCACGGTATTCACGCCATCACTAGTAGGCTTTCACCTATCGGCGCCAGTTCTGGGGTACAAGTCATAGAGGGGGAATCGTTCAAAATGTCAATTTTCCTGACAGCAACCGGTGCGAATCTCCTACACATTGGTTAATGATATAGTAGGATTGAGCATTCGGCCAAGGTACCAAATTCGTGCTATTGACTTCTCTATCGGAGACCACTACAGAGTCTGTGTTGCAAAAGGTTTATGAGGCCTATGCGGACGCAGTTATGAAGAACCCGTTCTACACACCAGAAATGCCCATTCGCAGTGATGGTTTTGACGCTAGGATAACCGCGTTAGTAGGGACAGGACAGTCATGAAAGCAAGTGCCGTTAGGGGTTTATGAACAACTTGCTTTGAGGTTTTTATTGAGTTCTGTCATGAACCTCGTTTACATAGTGCCGCACATCTTGATCTTCGACTGACTTAGAGTGGTCCCAAGAGCAAGAGCACTAAATGTCAGTTTAAAACCGACATTTGTCTTCTGGTTCTGTCGTGGTATTGCATTGGTTAACCCCAACTTCCTATTGATCGTCCACGTGATCGCGTGCTGGCCTTCAAGTGCACTCGAAGAACTTCTCTGTCCCTACCTTTATTGACTGGTTTGTTCAACAGTTTCTCTCTCGCGATGCAGGCGCAAATCACCACGATTCATAATGAAGCGCAGGTAAAGTCTATCATGAGACCGTTTATACCAGGACTAATTCCTTCGCAGACGCTCAGCAATAGAACCAGCTTACAATGCGTCGAGACCCTTTTGAAAGCTGGGTTGGGGTGCATTGCATACTTGAGGTATTTGGTGATTATCACTTTATTAGCCAACTGAGACCTTCTTCAGGGGTCTACTCCCTTACGAGAACTTTTCCGAATGTGGGTGTCGAAATGTATGGGAGATCAGTCACGTACAGCCATCCTACAGATCATTTGTCTGCTCAGATTTCATCCACATTGTCAGCTGGATCGTTTGAGAACCTGACTCGGCCGGCTGTCAGCGGTGTGACTATTATGAGTCTAAAACGGGGTTTCACCAACGAAGGCGACAGGATTCTGGATTACTTGGTGCGCATATAGACCATTTAAAGAAGCATATAACCATACAATTCACCTAGGAAAAGGGTATCTTCGAGGCTATTGAAAAACAGTACCTTCGCCGCTTCATCTTTGCTATATATCTGGTAAGTTATTCGCACATTTTGATACATCATTACTTGAAACTGCTGATAGGACAGCAAAGACCCTAACAAGTATTACCATGATTTCAACGTTTTTCAGCTAACTGATATCTTGTAGCATTGTGGAAGCTTACACCTTCAATTTCCAGGTAGACAAGTTGATTTCTATTCATTCCAAACTGACAAGGATAAAGTACTATAGAGTGGCGGGTACGGACATTGTCGTACCGATCATGTCTTTAGGAGAACAGTTATCAGAAATGTCACTACGCCGTGTTGATAGGGATCCTATCGTCAACGCGCTCAAGGGAGGAAAGTTACCTACTCTCGGCGATGTAAAACGCAGTCTCAAGGTATATCTTGCTTTAGATTGTCGTTTGAGCTCAGGTTCATTCTATGAATTTAGTTAATGATTAAGACATTGGTTACTACTGTTTCACAGATGGAGACACTGCCGAGTGAGTCCTACACGATGCCGTCGTTTTCTCTGAGTGATAGTTCTAGAATGTCGATACGGAAACTTCAAACTTTTCTTCAACGACAATACCCCTGATGATTACCAACCTCCGCATTTCCGAGCTGGTGATGCTGACTCGAACAGATGGTTTTTTACAACTCATAGGACAGCTGAAGTACCGGAAAGCACAAGGATTGGTAATCTGGAAACCGGTTGGCATGGGTATGTTTTTAGCTTGATAGAGACCCTGGTACGATTCAACAAAGTTACCAGTGTAAGCATGAAGGTCGTCTCCGTTTCATCCTTTCTCCCGTCCTCCACTGAGGATAACAACGCAACATTTATCGGTCTCACTACCTGCTGTCCTTCAAAGCTGACTCCTGTCGAAGAAGCTCAGCTTCGAGTGGACGATGCAAAACTTCAGAGGAAAGACGCGTTGAACAGAAATGTTGTATGGGATGCAGACGAAGACGAGGATGCTGTGGGCGAAGACATCTCCAATGACGGCATTGTTTTAGCCAGGTGTAATGCCAACGACGCTATGATTCCTATTGGTATTCGAGGGGATGAAGGAAGGATATTACCCATTCCGGTGCATGGAGATCAGCGTAAAGGCGACAATGTAGTCGAATATGGGGATTACCAAGATCCTGCGCCGACGCATGTTCGGCACCTCGTGAGCTTCTGCTGAGAGTCTCTATTTGCAACGCTGAACTCCAGTCTAAATAGATGGTTCCTCGGGATATAGAAGAGACACAAGTGATTCCCGCCACCCAAGAGATTGACATGCAATCGTCACCATCCATGCCGAGTTTGCGATGCGCTCCTTCGTTGCCTTCATCGGACATGCGCAATTCTCTCGGTTCTTTTGCCTCGACCCAGCAAATCGATACTTCTGCTTTCCGTGAAATGCTCCAAAGTGACGAGAGAAACCGGATCAGGCCGTACCCAGGTATTTCAGGCACTTGTCACCTTGCTTCGTCTCTCTTGTAAGTTTTGATGTGACTCCAGAACCCGAGACTCCGGTTTCTGCAGAGCAGACCACTCTCAATGCTTCTGGGAAGACTGTAATGGCAACAAGAACAGCAAGTGCAATGGAAGATGACGACTATGTTGATTGTGACTGTGGATCAATGGTCATTTCGAATTTTCTGATGCAACTTATTGCACTCAATTGAACATTTCACCCAGATTAGCGATTCTTTGATTTTCTGTGAAGGTGGCTGCAACAAATGGCGCCATATTTGGTAACTTTCTCGTTATTTGTAGCGCTTTGTAACCCTAAGTTATGGTTTTCTTTGATTCTTGCAGGTGCATGGGGTAAACTTTGACCCTCAATGAATTAGCCTCTTGACCGAAGAACGAGCAGGTATCATGGCCCGCAAGACAAACGTCTACCATTCCAATTTTTATGCTTTGACTGTCGTCTCCGGCAGTCCCCAGAATGGGACATCATAGCTGGCAAGACACATGCTGATATGGTCGGCCGGTTCAAGGATCTCGCGTTATTTAGGTGCTTCAAATGGATGTTCGTGACGACATGTTACTCACCGCGAACTGTAATAGACGTGCGATCAAGATATTCGAAGTCCACAAACCTGCCACTGCTCTACAATTCAGAGAACAAATTGGTTCGTAATCACTTTATCGATATTAGCTGCTCACCGTTACCCTTAGGATGCGCTGCCACCCTGGTTAGCCAGCTACTTATGAGACTAGAAGATGAGGGTTAACTGCACTTTCTTTGTCGCAACCGACATGCCTGATTTTCTATCTCGCAGGATTTATTGCCACGGAAAATGCGATATCCGAGGACTTGAGCTCCGTAAAAAGTCACGCAAGGAAAGGGAAGAAATCGATCAAAGGTAAAGGAAAGAAAGCACAGAAAGAATTGCACAAAACGAAATACGTGTTCTTGCCTTCATCCAAGAGAAACAAGGCATATCTCGACTACTTCTGCGCGGATCCCAAAGTCGAGGATCGTCTTCTTGGCCTAACCCTTGGTGTTAGTACCTTTATCCAGATCGTCCATTAACGCGAGCTCTCCCGTATCTTTAAGATTATGGAGCCTCACCCCGCAGATAGAAATACGTGGGTACCTCAAGATGCTCTCCATTCATTCTGTTGAGTTGATCCACCCAAGGAACGATACCCTGGCGAAGCCGCGTGCCAGTCTAGAACAGAACGATGGAATATCGAGCAAAACGCTAGAACTCGACTCGCAAACTCAAGACCTAACCCAGAATCCGCTTACATTTTCCGTTGCTCGTCCATTGGAAGTAGACTTGAAACGCAAAGCTGAGGACGACTCCAACAAGGCATCGAAAAAACTTAAAGTCTCCATTGGGACAGCAGTGGACCTTTGCGATTAAAATATGTTCAGCCTTTTGATACGCATTGACATCCTCTTCCCCTGTAATGATCCAGCTATGCTGTGTGGTGCATGATTATGGATCCGTCTATGTAAGTGCTTGGAAAATAACTCGGAAAGTGATTCATCAGACGTGCTGCTCCGGCCCTAAACGGTGGTGTAGTCTAATTTTTTGTTTCCCACCCAAAAAGAAACCCCTCACGTATTGGCAACTGGTCGTGATCGATTTTCTACACTCGACCATCTGCTTCGAGAGGCCCTCGCAGGAGATGAAGTAATGGTGCATGGCATAGCATACACCTAAGTATCTCCCTACTGCTCAGATTATGGCTGTAGGGTCGTTATAAGGGTGTACATTCCACATCCAGTCAGTTAACATGCGTTAAAACACAATTCATGTGACCGTAAAATACCTAATATCATTATTGCGCTTTGATCTTTGTATTACTGTAAGGGATGCTCGTGGACGAAATGTATGGCCATGCAATTTTTCAAGCTGTACTTGCATGCTGAGG